>WNWK01053110.1:0-11973 GCA_009830355.1 Cherax destructor
TTGTGCAAGAATATTAGACTCGCCAGTTGATGTGAATTGGATGCACGGTGTGATTTGTTTACTCTTGAACATCGGCAAAATCTAACATTTTGCTACTTTGTGCTCAGTTTCAAGGTACTTGTCATCGTGAAACCAGTCAAAATTATCTCTATTTCTGTAATATATCATCTATTCTATAAAATGAGACTAAGAAAACGAGAATACAAGCATAAATCCCATACGAAAATAGACTGCAAAGTCACTGTTTTAAACCAAACACACGGTCAGTTTATTTTCATTATGCACTGTGTGGTGCAGGAATTTTTTTATACTGCGCACACTGACTCCACAGATCCATTCTATCACATCTAGGCCTAACAGCCTGTTTCTGCTTGATTTGATGGCGCTAGAATTTAGGCGTACTAGTACGTCCATAACCCCAGTGCGTAAGCCGTACTAGTACGACCAAAACCCTGAAAGGGTTAACTGACAGACATTTCCGGGTCCGGGTTAGTAATGAACTTTCCCCGGAATTTGTCCAAGCTGAAGGTGTCCCCCAGGGATGTGTTCTGAGCACAACACTTTCTGCTTGCTATAAATAATCTGGCATCTGTTCTCCCATAGAATATTTGGTCATCGCTCTATGTGGATGACTTTGCTATAGCTTGTGCAGGTGCTGACTGTCACCTCATTGCAGTTTCCCTCCAGCATGCCATCAACCGGGTTTCCGATTGGGCCACCACTCACGGGTTTAAATTTTCTAGTGGCAAAACTCATCAAATTACGTTTACTAGACGTTCAGTGGTCTCTGATCATCCATTGTACCTATACGGCTCACGTATCCCAGAACTTGATACAGTCAGGTTTCTCGGCCTCCTGTTCAACCGTCGATTGTCCTGGAAACCTCACATTACCTCTCTGAAGGCAACTTGTCACAGCCGGCTGAACCTTCTTAAAACCCTCACACATCTTTCATGGGGGGTTGATCGTAGAACTCTCCTTCGCCTGCATTCAGCCCTAATTTTGTCGAAACTCGATTATGGTGACAAGATATATTCAGCGGCCTCTCCTGCTACTCTTTCCATCCTTAATCCCATCCATCACCAGGGATTACGCTTATGCCTTGGTGCATTTCGTTCTTCCCTGGTTGAGAGCCTCTATGTAGAAGCGAACATTCCATCCTTATCCGATCATCGTGATGCACATTGCATTCGCTATTTTGTTCGCTCTCATGACCTCCGCAATCCTTCCATGTATAGGATTGTTACAGATGTTAGTAGGCGCTCTTTATTTGTTTGTCGCCCTTGCTTACTTCGTCCCTTTTCTCTTCGTCTACATTCACTCCTGTCTTCCCTTCAGCTCCCACCTCTATATGTTCATGTGACATCTCCCTTTCCCCTACCCCCTTGGGAAGTTCCTGCTGTCCGTGTCTGTTCTGTTCCTCTACCTTGCGCGAAAGCCCAACTACCTACGGCAGCTTCTCGCTCTTTCTTTCTAGACCACTTCCGTTCTCATTCCCATGCCATCGCAGTATACACCGATGGTTCAAAGTCATTTGACGGCGTCGGATTCGCAGCAGTGTTTCCGGACAGCATCGTACGGGGGCATCTATTACCCTCGGCTAGCATATTTACGGCTGAATTGTATGCCATTCTTGTGGCACTTATCCGTATTGCAGCTATGCCTGTGTCACCATTTGTGGTCGTTTCAGACTTCCTTAGTGCTTTACAGGCTATCCGTAAAATTGATACACCTCACCCCCTAGTTCTTCGTATCCACCTTTGGTTACGCCGTATCTTTAGCAAGCATAAAGATATTGTTTTTTGTTGGGTCCCTGGTCATGTTGACGTACAGGGCAATGAACAGGCAGACACTACTGCGCGGTCAGCAGTACATGACCTTCCAGTTTCATATAGAGGTGTGTTCCTTTCACGGACTATTTTGCGGTCATTGCTACCCACCTTTGCACCAGTTGGCAACAACGCTGGTCTGACCTGCTGAATAACAAACTTCATTCTATTAAACCGATTATAGGTTTCTGGCCTTCTTCTTGTCACCATTGTCGAGGTTGGGAGACTACACTCTCCCGTCTTCGCATCGGCCACACTCGTCTTACTCACGGGTATCTCATGGAGAGGCTCCCTGCCCCTCTCTGTGAGCATTGTCAGGTTCCAGTGTCTGTTCGACATATTCTGTTGGACTGCCCACTCTATCAACGAGCACGCAGAATTTACCTCCAACGGCGTCTTCGCGCTGCGGCCCTTTCTTTACCTTCCCTTCTTGCAGATGGACCCTCCTTTAATCCTGACTCTCTCATTGACTTTTTGACAGAAACTGACTTACTACACAAACTCTGAAGATTATACCTCTAGCACCTCCCTCAGTCCCTTCTACCTCGATCTCTTGGTTCCCTCTATCCCTGCACTATCCACCGTCCTGCTGCTCTCCATACCCTACTAATCATCCATCTCCCTCTTACAACCCATTCTCCCTGCATCCTGCAATAACCTGCAGTGCTGTATAATCCCTGTGGTTTAGCGCTTCTATTTGATTATAATAATAATCAGCATGTACGTACGTACTAATAAAATGTGCATGTACGTACTAATAAAATAATGTGGGAGTTTTTATGTTCTTATTGGGAAAGGAGTTTTGAGGGCCACCCATATTTCACCTTATTGAGCCCTACTTCTAAGTTTCTGGGAAGGAATAGTGCCCAAAGTGGGGCAGGAATTGTGAAGGGAATAAGACTTCCCTTTGAAATAGAAACAGGAACAAAAAGTTCCCTGTTAGGTCAGGTGGACTCATTGCCTAGTCTGGCAGAGCCAGACACTGCCATGTAATTCTTATTTAAGAATGTGGCTGTACTGTTGAGGTTTCTTACAACCTTCAGTGCTGTAATGGAGTACTGGCACTATTACTGATGACCTGACCACCATGTGAACCTAGAATACTGACACTATTACTGATGACCTGACCACCATGTGAACCTAGAATACTGACACTATTACTGATGACCTGACCACCATGTGAACCTAGAATACTGACACTATTACTGATGACCTGACCACCATGTGAGCCTAGAATACTGACACTATTACTGATGACCTGACCACCATGTGAGCCTAGAATACTGACACTATTACTGATGACCTGACCACCATGTGAGCCTAGAATACTGACACTATTACTGATGACCTGACCACCATGTGAACCTAGAATACTGACACTATTACTGATGACCTGACCACCATATGGACCTAGAGTACTGGCACTATTACTGATGATTTGATCACTAGCATCTTGACTTGTCAAACGGAGGATCGAGCCGCCACTACTCCCTACTGAATACAGCCAGGTCTTGAATAGAGCAAATTTTGATTTAGTGCTAAATTAATTTATGCTAGGCTTTTTCCCCAAATTCTTCGAATCGTCTACCTACGTGGAGGGTATTCCGGGGATCAGCGCCCCTGCGGACCAGTCCGTGACCATGCACAAAAATTAGATATAATTTGAATAATGCGACCACTGTGAGATTCACTATTTGCACTAATTGAGACCTAGTACTCTACGGATCCTAGAATCTATCTTGAATAACCACAGGCTAGACCACGATTAGTGGACATAGGATCAAGCCACCACCACTCCCTCTGAATGCACTCTAAGGATCACTAGCATCTATAACCCTTTCACTGTCAGTCCCGTAATATTACGGCTTGCAAGCCAGTGTCGGTCCCGTAATATTACGCCAAAATTCTAGTAGCTTCAAATCTTGCGGGAGAAATATGGTAGGCCTACATATGGGAGAATGGGTCTGAGTGGTCAGTGTGGACAGTATAAAAAAAAATTCTTCAGCACGCATTGCATAATGAGAAAAAAAAAACTGACCGTATTTTTGGTTTAAAACAGCGACTTTGCGGTGTATTTTTGTACTGTATTTATGGTTGTACAGTGGACCTCCGAGTTACGAGCACCTCGGAAATCGTACAATTATGTAAGTATAATATTGTAAGTGCTTTTGTAAGTGTATTTTTGGTGGTCTGAAATGGACTAACCTACTTGACATTATTCCTTAAGGGAGAAAATTCGTTCGGTAATGGCACTTGAGCAGGCTTCTGGAATGAATTATGGTCATTACTCGGGGGTCCACTGTACGTATTCTCGTTTTATTGGTCTCATTGGATAGAATGGAAGATATATTACAGAAATAGAGATGATTTTTGAATGGTTTACGGACTAAAAGTACCTTGAAATTGAGCTCAAATTAGCGGAAATGTTTGATTTTTGCCAAAATTCAAGAGTACACAAATCATGTCACACGTCCAATACACGTCAACTGGTAGGTCTTATATGCTTTCACAAATGTGCTGATATTATTTATACCATTTTTACATAATGCAGTAGTCTGCATAACAGTAAATCTTTTATTTTTTGTGTGAATAAAAATTCAAAATGGAAAGCAAGCGTAATATAAGAGGGGCCTGGAGACGTGACTAATGAACAGAGAAGAGATTATTTTAGTCCTAGGAATGTTAGTACAGTGTTACCTTGAGTTATGAGCTTAATTCGTTCCAGACTTCTATTCAAGTGCCGATACCGAAGGAATTTTTTCCCATAAGAAATAATGAAAATTAGATTAATCCATTTCAGACCCCCAAAAATACACTTAAAAAAAAGCACCTACAAAAATACACTTACATAATTGCTCGAGTTGGGAGCTGCTCGTAAGTAGAGGTACCACAGTATTGTTAATTCTGGACCCTATTTTGAAATTGGCCTTACTCAAATTGTAAATTAAATTGGCCAAATTTCCAATTTCTGATCACTTTATTGGGTAGTTGAAATTGGTAAATGGGTGGTTTCTTGTACTCGATAGAACAAATGGAGTTCTAGCAAAATAGGAAATCGCCGATGTGCAAACATCACCGAGACCGCTAACTTCACGAGAGCATAATTTCATAAGTTTACCATCAAATTTCATACTTTTGGTGTCATTACCATCAGGAAAAGATTTTCTATCATTTCATAAAAAAAATTATTTTTGATAATTCTTCGACACTGAGAGCAAGTTTCTGGGGTCTCAACAGTGAAAAGGATAAACAAGGAAATACTTTATTTCTTTGTGTAGTATACAAAGTGTAGTTTACATGTAACAAAGTACAGTGGTACCCCGAGTTTCGGCCACCTCCCAACTCGAACACTTATGTAAGTGTATTATTGTAAGTGCTTTTGTAAGTGTATTTTTGGGGGTCTGAAACGGACTAATCTAATTTACATTATTCCTTAAGGGAACAAATTCATTCGGTAACGGCACTTGAACAGCCTCCTGGATTGAATTATGGCCCAAACTTGGGGTTCCAAAGTATTGTTAAGCACAAAGCAAGCCGCTAGCATGCATTTGTATTTTGGGTAGACTAATGCTAATGCTTACACACTACTTAAGACTAGACATAGGTTATTGAATGATAAAATTTTAATTATACATTATTATTAACCCTTTGGGGGTCCAAGGGGTCTCTCTGAAACTCGTTCTCAGGGTCCACGAATTTAAAAAAAAAATTATTTTTTCTTATGGAATGATAGAGAATCTTTTTCCGATCATAACGCCACAAAAATTATGAAATTTGATAGAAAACTAACGGAATTATGCTTTCGCGAAGTTAGCGGTAGCCATGACACGTACGCATCGGCGATTTCGCCCACTTTGAGCCCTATTTTCGGCACATTCCAATGTTTCAGTCTACTACAATTATAGCTATTTCGCTAGAACTCCATTTTTTCTATCGATTGAGTACAAGAAACAGCCTATTTACGAATTTCAACTACCCAAAATAGTGGTCAGAAAATGGCAATTTGGCCAATTTCACACAAATTTCAAACGATGGCAATTTCAAAATAGGGTCCATAATAAACAAGGCAGACATTCCTGGCACTAAAATAACATCATCTCTGTTCATTAGTCACGTCTCCATGTCCCTCTTACATTACTTTTGCTTTCTATTTTGAATTTTTATTCTCACAAAAAATAGAAGATTTACTGTTATGTATACAACTGCATCACTGTAAAAATGGTATAAATAATATCAGAGCACTTGTGCAAGAATATTAGACTCTCCAGTTGTGATGTGTATTGGACGCATGGTGTGATTTGTTTACTCCTGAACATCGGCCAAAATCGAACATTTTTGCTACTTTGCGCTCAGTTTCAAGGTACTTGTCATCGTGAAACCAGTCAAAATTATCTCTATTTCTGTAATATCTCATCTATTCTATAAAATGAGACTAAGAAAACGAGAATACAAGCATAAATACCATACGAAAATAGACTGCAAAGTCGCTGTTTTAAACCAAAAACACGGTCAGAGTTTTTTCCTCATTATGCACTGTGTGGTGCAGGAATTTTTATACTGCGCACTGACTGCACAGACCCATTCTATCCCATCTAGGCCTAACAGCCTGTTTCTGCTTGATTTGAGGGCGCTAGAATTTAGGCGTACTAGTACGTCAATAACCACAGTGCGTAAAACGTCTTGTACGACCATAACCCGAAAGGGTTAAAAGGGAGGTAGCAAAATATTACACTCAATTTTAAGGGTGCATTAATACTTTAATCTGATTTAGTGATCTAAGTTAATTGGAATTTATTAAGTACAGTGGACCCCCGGTTATCGGCCACAATTCGTTCCAGAATGCTGTTCGAGTGCCGTTACCGAACGAATTTGTTCCCATAAGGACAAATGTAAATTAGATTAGTCTTTTCAGACCCCCAAAAATACACTTACAAAAGAACTTACAAAAATACACTTACATAATTGTTCGAGTTGGGAGCTGTACGATAACCGGGGATCCACTGTAGTTTCAAACTAGCTCTATGATTTCAGGCTGTGGGAAGATTATAAGAGATGTTGAAGAAACAGGATTAACCAGAGCCTAGGCCAAAATTAATAGATGGAGGATTGAGTCTCCACTACACTTAAAATTAGTTTAACATTTCATGGAATATGAAGGGAATAAAGATGTTAATTCTGAACCTTTATTTATGCTTCCTGTCTATTCAGGGGCCCCCCAGTTTGCTCTAAATGGGGGCCCCCTTTGAATTTGCTCTGCCTGTCTATTTGGGGACCCCCCAATTTGCTTTACCTGGGGCCCTCCCAATTTTCTCTTCCTGTCTATTCTGGGGCCCCCCCCAGTTTCCTGCAAATGGGTGACTCTTCAAAATTCTCAACCACTTTTCCCATCTCTGTTCTTGAGTAATTTCACGTATTGTCATACATTCCTCTTCTGAAACATTTTCAAAATAGTTTGATAGAGGGTTCTTAATCCAAGGAATTGGAGTACCCTCCCTTCCTCATATCAAACCTGATTACATTCCATTCCACAGGCATTGTATAACTCTTATGGGTTTAGCACTTCCTCATGATTATTTTAATAAATAATAATAAATACCTGTAATTATAATAATAATAATAATAAAAGTAGTCCATTAGACATTAAGATCTCTTAAGAGGGCATTAGGCACAAGTTTGCATAGCCCTTAAAATCAACACCAACAACACTTAAGCTCTATTGATATAACTTGCCAGGAGTCGAGAAATACTTTGCATGGTGTGCTGTCATGGAAGGTGGCATCAGTGTCATGGTCGTGGGTGCCATCCAAGGCTTTCACTGCCTTGCTACCAGAGAGAAGTGGCGATAAAGTGCCAGGCTATGTCTGGAGACTCCTGCCAGATACCACAGCTAACAAATACATGCTCAGGTTAGTTAAGGCATCACACCTTCATATACTTTAATTTGTAATATACTACTGTATTTGTGAGGAGCATGGAAGAGCCAGAAGTGAATGTATTGGAAGTTCATAGAGTGAAGTGTTGAATGAAAGGGGTTAAAGTAGGTGGGATTAAAACAGAGATGTTATAAGATGGTGGAGATACAGTTTTCAAGTTTCTGATGTATTTACAAATAAATACACATTCAGATAGTTTATTTCTATTCTGCAGTATACAAGTAATAAAATATTGTTAGGCACAAAAGAAAGCCACTAGCATGTGGTGCATTCAATATATATGTGAAAGAAGGGAGTGCACCTAAGAATTAGCGGAGAACATACATACTTCACTTGTACTATAATGAAAACGAGGACAAGAGAGTTTACTGTAAAAACTGTAGGGCAATAAACCTGTTGAATACAGTAGATAGTGTACAGTAGAATTATTATTGCAAAAGTTAGGGGTATGATTGAAAGTAGTGTTGCTTGCAGAGGAAGTGTGAGTGTGAGCAAGGTAACATATATGAAGGAGTCCGAGGAAACCAGTTAGCCAGACTTGAGTCCTGAATGATGGATGTTCAGTGCCTACACTGTATTGTGATGTGTATGCATCTGTTGAATGAATGATAGTGAATGTTTCCATTTTTAGGTTGCCCTAGAATGTTGGAAGATTGCAAATGTGGTACAAACAAAAAGACCGTCACTTGATTTATATGAGTCAGTTATATCTTCATTTTTTTATCATACTGGTCATCTCCCACTGAGACAGGGGGCTCGAAAAAGAAGAAAACTTTGTAAATCTTTTATTCTTTTTACATTCAGTATCTTCATATGCTGTCTATACAGTATTATTTATGTTGCTACTGTATTCTAACATTTATGTTGATTATATTTGTTAGTGCAGTATTGTATTATTTATATGATTTTTTTATTGACACATCAGCCGTTTCCCACCAGTGCAGGGTGACCCGAAAAAAGAAGAAACACTTCCATATCACTCCTTCACTGTCTTTCCAGAGGCGAGCCTACACTACAGTTAAAAAACTGCAACATATCAACACCCCTCCTTCAGACCACAGGCACTCTACGTCCCACCTCCAGGACTCAAATCCAGCCAAATGGATTCCCTGAATCCCTTCATAAATGTTACTTTGCTCACACTGCAACAGCACATCAAGTCATAAAAACCATTTGTCTCCACTCGCTCCTATCTAACATGCTCATGTACTCTTGCTGGAAGGCCTAGCCCCTCGCACACAAAACTTCCTTTACCCCCTCCCTCCAACCCTTCCTAGACCAGCCCCTACCCCACCTTCCTTCCACTTCAGATTTATATGCTCTCTAAGTCATTCTATTTTGTTCCATCCTCTCTAAATGTCCAAACCACCTCAACAACCCCTCCTCAGCCCTCTGGATAATAGTTTCGGTAATCCCACACCTCCTCCTAATTTCCAAACTACGGATTCTCTGCATTATATTCACACCACACATTTCTCTCAGACACAACGTCTCCACTGCCTCCAGCCTTGTCCTTTTTTGCAACATTCACTACCCATGCCTCACACCCTTATAAGAGAATGGGTATAACTATACTCTCATATATTCCTCTCTTTGCTTCCATGGATAATGTTATTTGTCTACCCAGACTCTTCAGTGTACCACTCACCTTTATTCCCTTCATCAGTTCTGTGATTTACCTCATCTTTCATAGACCCATGTGCTGACAAGTTCACTCTCAGATATCTGAATACATTCACTTCCTCCATACTTCCTCCGTCCAATCTGATATCCAATCTTTCATTACCTAATTTTTTTGTTATCCTTATCACCTTGCTCTTTCCTGTGTTCACTTTTAATTTCCTTTTACATACCCTACCAACCTCTGTAGCTTCTCTTCAGACTCTCCCAAAAGCACAGTGTTATCAGCAAAAACCAACTGTGACAACTCCCACTATGTGTTAGATTTTTTATCTTTTAATCCCACACCTCTTGCCAACACCCGAGCATTCACTTCTCTTAGAGCCCCATACCTGAAGTATACCTGGAGAGGGTTCCAGGGGTCAACACCCCTGCGGCCCGATCTGTGACCAGGCCTCGTGGATCAGAGCCTGATCAACCAGGCTGTTACTGTTGGCCGCACGCAACCCGACGTACGAACCACAGCCCAGCTGGTCAGGTACTGACTTTAGGTGCCTGTCCAGTGCCTGCTTGAAGACAGCCAGGGGTCTATTGGTAATCCCCCTTATGTATGCTGGGAGGCAGTTGAACAGTCTTGGGCCCCTGACAGTTATTGTGTTGTCTCTTATCTTGCTAGTGGCACCCCTGCTTTTTATTGGGGCGATGTTGCATTGTCTGCCAAGTCTTTTGCTTTCATAGGAAATGATTTTCATGTGCAAGTTTGGTAATAATCCCTATAGGATATTCCAAGTGTATATAATCATGTATCTCTCCCGCCTGCATTCTAGGGAGTACAGGTTGAGGAACTTCAAGTGTTCCCAGTAATTGAGGTGGTTTATCGCAGTTGTGTGTGCCATGAAAGTTCTCTGTACATTTTCTAGGTCAGCAATTTCACCTGCCTTGAAAGGTGCTGTTAGTGTGCAGCAATATTCCAGCCTAGATAGAACAAGCGACCTGAAGAGTGTCATCATGGCCTTGGCATCCCTAGTTTTGAAGGTTCTCATTATCCATCCTGTTATTTTCCTAGCAGATGCAATTGATACAATGTTATGATCTTTGAAGGTGAGATCTTCTGACATGATCACTCCCAGGTCTTTTACATTAGTTTTTCACTCTATTATGTGGTTGGAATTTGTTTTATACTCCGATGTAGTTTTAATTTCCTCATATTTTCCATATCGGAATAATTGAAATTTCTCATCATTTAAGTTCATATTGAAAAAAAAATTCGTATGAAATGGTAGAGAATCTCTTTCTGAAGGTAATAATACAAAAAAATACTAAATTTTATGGAAAATTGATGAAATTTTGCTATTGCGAATTTTGCATCAGGGATATTTACGCATCGGTGATTTTGCCCACTTTGACTCCTATTTTAGGCCGATTACATTATTCCAGTCGACCAAATTCTTAGCTATTTCACTAGTATTACTTGTATTTTATCGATTGAGCACAAGAAACTGCCTGATCAACTATTTCAACTACCCAATAAAGTGATCAGAAATTGGTATTGGGCCAATTTCACACAAAGTTCAAAATATTCCAGTTTCAAAATAGGGTCCAGAATAAACAATGCAAGCATTCCTGGCACTAAAATAACATTTCCTCTGTTTATTAGTTATGTTTCCAGGTTTTACAGATGAATTACATTTTTATTTTTTATTCACATAAAGAATTTTTATTCACATCAAAAAATAGAAGATTTACTGTTATGCAATATTGTAATACAGTGGACCCTCGGTTTTCGTTGATAATCCTTTCCAGAATGCTGTTTGAGTGCCATTACCAAACGAATTTGTTCCCATAAGGACGAATGTAAATTAGATTAGTCCATTTCATACCCCCAAAAATACACTTACAAAAGCACTTACAAAAATACACTTACATAATTGTTCGAGTTGGGAGCTGTACGAAAACCGAGGGTCCACTGTAATTGTATAAATAATATCAGCACATTTGTGAACATATATTAGACCAACCAATTGATGTGTATTGGACTCGTGACGTGATTTGTTTATTCTTGAACATCAGCAAAAATCGAACATTTTTGCTACTTTGAGCTCAATTTCAAACTATTTTCAGTACTAAAACCAATCAAAATTATCTCTGTTTCTGTAATATATCTTCCATTCTATCAAATGAGACCAAGAAACGCGAATACAACCGTAAAAACTATATAAAAATACACTGCAAAGTCACTGTTTTAATCCAAAAACACGGTCTCAGGTAACTTGTCTGATGCAGTGATAATAAACAGCAATCACATTCCCAGAGACATAATTCAATCCCAGTGCCAGGAAACTGCTATCAACATATTACAAGACCACCTACGAGTTAATGTGCAAAGGAATGAAATAAAAGAAACACGATTGCTAGGAAAACAAGGTAAACATAGTACGTATTATGATCAGACTTCATTCATATGACACAAAAAAGGACCTAATTAAAACAGCAATTAGGATGAAAAATGGAGTGTACATCAACGAGTGCCTAACCAGGAAATGTCAAAACCTTCTGTTTAGGTTGAGAAAACTTAAGCTGGAGAACAAAAT
>WNWK01053111.1:0-11972 GCA_009830355.1 Cherax destructor
AGATACACCAATAGATGTTGCAAAAGATGTTGGGGTTTCCCAGGGAACCCCTTGGGCTACCCCTATTGAAATAGGGGCCCCCAGCGATAGTCAAACCCCGCTAGAAAAACCAACCCTAAAGGGGGCCAAGGGTACAAAGGGTTTTTAAGCACGTCACCCCCCAAAACCGTTTGGAGGATTACTGTATGGGGATATTTTAAAGGGGGGTTAAAGGATACGCTCGGGGAGCCGCCAGGACACAATCTGCACCACCTCGGGGCCTTTTACAATAAAACAAACAGTACAGCGATGGCCCAGCATGGGTGTGGTCTCTTTTTTACACAGATACATTCTTGATGCAGATTCATGGTAAGATTAAATATTTGAATATGTTTCTGAGGACATATGCATTACACACCCCCCGCAGCAGCAGTCATTAGATGTATTTTCTTCTGTTGCAGACATGAACCTTTTTGTGTTCAATAAACCGGAATAAGGCCTGTGTTTTTTCCAAACAGAAAAGTCATCAAAAATTTTCCCCTTAAAAAACCCACCACCTCTATAACAAACTTTGCCCTAAAAACTAAGCAGATCACAGCTAAGAGACTTAACAACCCGGCTAACACCCAGCATCCTTAAATCCATTAACAAAAGGCCCCAAATTTGAAAAACAAAGGGGTCCAATGACCAGAAAAAACCAACCTTTTTATTTAATCCTTACCAGCCTAATACCTGGATCTTACCGGGAAAACCAGGGGCCGCCCCCGGCCCGGTCCGCGACCAGGCCTCCTTGGACCAGGCCTGATAAACCAGGTTTCTTCGGCCCAGCAGTCCACCGGTCCAACCCAGCCCGGCGGGGTTGGTATCGATTTGGGGGTGCCGTCAGTCCGCTTGAAGACAGCCAGGGGCTTGTTGGTAACCCCCCCGATGTATGCTGGGAGGCAGTTAAAAATTTTGGGGCCCCTTTCCCTTATTTGTTGCCCCCAAGTGCTAGGGGGGCACCCCGCTCTTCATTGGGAGGATGTTACACCCCCCAGTCTTTTGTTTTGTACAATGAGGTGTAAAATTTGGTACAACCCTCGAGAATTTTCCATGTGTATATAATAATGTATCTCCCCGCCTGCGTTCTAAAAAGGAGGAACTTCAAGTTTTTTATGGGTGGTTTATCACTTATGCGTGCGGAAAAGGTTCTCTGAAATTTTCAGGTCAGCAATTTCACCCGCCTTAAAGGGGGCATTGGGGAAAAACAAATTCCAGCCTAGAGGGGGAAAATCTGTAAGTGTCAACATGGGCCCCCCCTGGTTTTGAAGGTTCTCATTATCCATCCTGTTTTTTTTTGAGCAGATGCAATTGCTAATTGTTATGGCCTTGAAGGTGAGATCCTCGACAATCCTCCCAGGTCTTTGACATTTTTTTTTCCGCCCTATTGGGGGGTTGGAATTAGTTTTAAAATTGGATGAGTTTTAATTTTTCCCCTTTTCCGTATCTGAGTAATTGAAATTTCTCATCATTGAACTTCATATTGTTTTCTGCAGCCCTTTAAAGATTTGGTTTATGTCTGTTGGGGGCTTGCATTTCCCCCCGGGGGCACTGTCATACAGAAAAAGGGGCATCCCAAAAAAAAGACAGCACTGTGGCTTATATCCCTGTCAATGTCTGATATGAGGATGAGGAATAGGATTTTCAGTCGTTTGGGGGCCCTTAAAATTTTTGATCATACTGGGATTTAAGTAACTCATTTTCCCCTTTTTCGTCATCTGTGGGAAACCCTTTTTAAGTGGGGGCCCAATATTTTGGTTTTTTCGGGTTTGATTTTTAAGGAAAAAAATACTTAGGTTTTTTTTCAATTTTTGGGGGCTCTTAGTTTTTCCCCCCCCTTTTTGGTTTTCCCCCATAAGATTCCTTTATTTTTAATTGATGTTTGTATTTCTCTGACTAGTGCCCCCCGGGGGTTTTTAAAAATTTTTCCCCCTGTAGCCCCCCGGGTTTATTCCCCTTTCCCCTTTTTAAGGGCCTTCTTTCTAGTTTGCATTTCCCCCCTTTTTTTGGGGAATTTGCCTTGAGAAAACCCCCCAACCCCCCGGGTTAATTTGTTTTTTAGACATGGGTTTGGGGCCCCCGGGGATGGGGGGCCCCCCCAGTTTATATTTTGGGGGACTTGGTTTACCCCCCCACCTTATGTTTTTTTTTGGGGTTGAATTTGGAAAACCCCCCACTGCTGACCTTTTTGTTGATCGGGGGCCCCCCCCATGTGTTTAATCTATTTTTTTGGGGGGATCTGATTTTTGTTTTTGATATGGGGGGTTTTTGACGATCTTTATTGGGGTAAAGGGGGTCCACGATTTAAATCTGCCCCCACATTTTTTTTTCCCTTTTTAAAAGGTTGGGGGTTTTGAAACCCCAAAAAAAGATGGGGGGGGGGAGCTGGGTTTTTCCCCAGCCAGGGGAAAAATTTTTCAGAAGTGTTGGGGGAATTGTTGGGTTTCCCCCAACCCCAAGAAACACAAGGGGGTTTTTTGATTCTCGCCCTTTTAAAGTAAACTTCAACAAATTTTTTGAGGATTTAGTAGTTCTGAACATATTGTATTATGAGAACAGACCCAGAAAAAAAAGGGGGATAAAAAAAAGACCTAAGCCCCTATCTGAAATTTGGGGGAAATAATAAGATAGCGAAAAAAAGCAAAAAAAACCCCCTATTTCCCCCTTTTAACTTGAAAAAACAAACAGACAAATTTTTTCCCCCACCAAAAAAAAGAATCAAAAGGGAAAAAAAACCCAAAGCTCCCCCCCCGTCCATTGACTACCTAAAAAACCCCTCCCCAAAACCCCACTTTTTTTGGCCCCCTCCAAACCCCCAAAAGCCCGCTCAAAATCTAACCTTAAAAAAAAAAAAGGGAGACATAAACAGCTTACCAACTTTTATGAAAAAAAAAGTTTCACAGGAAAGGGTCACCAAAAGCAACATTTTTTAAAAAACCCTTGAAGCCTCCCCTTTCCCCAAAATTCTCAAAAAAAAAAAACCCCCGACCCAAAAAAGGGGAGGGATCAAAAAGTTTGGTAATTTAAAAACCAATTTTAATTTTCCCATTGCTTTCTAAAATCTTCAAAAATTTTAAATTTATGGACAAATCTTTTCCCCCCCCCAAAAAAATTAACTCAACCCGAATTTTTTTTCCCCAAAAAAGGCAAACGATCTTTATTTTTTGGGTTAAAAAATTCCGCACTTGAAAAAAGGGGAAGTCCCACTGGGAATCTTCATTGACCCCCCCAAAGCTTTTGATACAGTCGAAGGGATTTATTGTCAAAAAATTTAAAAAAAATTTTTGGGGGTAAAAGGGGCACCCTAAACTACCAAATTTCCCCACCACAGAAGCCAAACGGGGGTTTTTGGGTTGTATTAAAAAACCCATAACAATAACAATGTCCCGGGGCGCCCATAACAAAAAAAAATAAAAAAAAATTTTATAAATGATAAACCCAAAAAAACATTTTTCAACCCTCCTACTCCCCCCAAACCCCCCTTACATTTCCCCCTTTTCCCAAAATTTACTTATATCATCCAACTTAAAAACCCAACCCCTATCGGGGGGTTTGGGGAAAATTTCCCCCAAACCCCGGGAATTTGGGGGGTTTGCCTTCCTGAGGGCCCCTTCTTTTTAAAAATTTTTGGTTTTAGAAAACCCCCCGGGAGATTTTCTTTTTAAAACCTGCTTTTTAAGTTTATTACCAATTATTTGTGGCCAGCCTTAAACCATTTCCTGTTTGGTACTTTTGGGAAAGGGGGTTTTTCCCAAAAAAAAAATTTTTTGGGGAAAAGGAGTAATTCATATGCCCCACCAAACCAAAACCTTCAAATTTTTTTTAAATTTTCCTTTTAAACCCCCAAAACCCCCTCCAAAATTTTTTTCCTTCCCCCCAAAGGGGCCCCCTTTTCCCCCTTCCTTGATAAACAGTTTTTAAAACCCCTTAAAATTTTTCCCCCCAATTTTGAAAGCCCCCAGCAGGAAAATTTTAAAAATTGGTTCCCTTTTTTAAACGAATTTGACAGCGATTGGGGACTTTGAAAGTCCTATGAAACTTTTTTTTCCCCTTGGTGTCTTATTAGTGGAAAAATGAATTTTTTTATGGTTAGAAAACTTAACCTTTTTGGACCCCCTTTTTAAAAATTGGGAAACCCTTTTTAAAAATTTTCCCCTGCACTTTCTGCCCCCCCATTTGATGATGGAGGGTTTGGGGCGGGAAAAAAATATGTTCAATACTATTCTTTAAAAAAGCTTCCATTTTTGGGAAAAAAGGTAAGCATTTTTATCTGACAAATATGTCTGGTAGGGGGAGTCTACCTGGAGAAAAATTAGGGGTCAACCCCCCCGGGGGGCCCGGTCGGGTGACCATGCTTCCTGGGGAAACCTGATCAACCGGGTTTTTGCCCCACGCAGTCCAAGAAAAACCAAAGCCCCGGCTGATCAGGTCCCGACTTGAGGTGTCTGTCCAGTGCCTGCTTGAAGACAGCCAGGGGCTTTTTTAAAACCCCCGATGTATGCTGGAAGGCATTTGGGGAAAATGGGGCCCCCCCTTTTTTGGGGGTTTTCCCCCAAAACCAAAAAGGGGAAAACCCCCCCTTTTTCCCCCGGGGGGTGTTTCGCCTGCCGAGTCTTTTGCTTTTTGAGGGGGATTTTTGTGTGCAATTTTGGGGGAATTTTCCCCTTCGAGAATTTTCCATTTATATAAAATTTTTCCCCCCCGGTTTTAGGGGTACAGGTTTAGGAACCCCCGTTTCCCGGGGGGGTTTAGGTGGTTTATGCATTTTTGGGGGGGTGGTTTTTTTGCACTTTTTTGGGCGCCTTTTTCCCCCCTTAAAAAGGGGGTTGGGGGCACAATATTCCAGCCAGATAGAACAAGCATCGGGGCAACATGGGCTTGGCATCCCTGGTTTTGAAGGTTCTCAATCCATCCTGTCTTTTTTTTGAGCAATTAAAACAATTGTTAGGGGGCCCTTTAAGGTGAGATCCCCCCGACATGATCACTCCCAGGTTTTTTAAAGTTTTTCGCTCTATTTGTGGTTAAATTAGTTTTGCCCCAATGAGTTTTTAAATTTTTCTTCTTTTTTTCCCATCAAAAATTTTAAATTTCTCATCATTGAATTTTTTTTTTGCAGCCCATTTAAAGAGGTTTTGTCTGTTGGATTTTTGTTTTTCTTTTTGGACTTTCAAAACGGTTTTGGGTGAAAAAAAAAAAGGGAAGAAAATTGGCTTCCCCCTTTTCCAATGGGAAAGGGGGGGGGGGGAGGGTTTAAAAAAATTTTAAAAATTTTTGTAACTCAGTAGCCCTGTGGATGCTAAAACCCCAGTGACTTTGACCAAGAATTTTGAAAAAAAACCCACAATTAAAAAAAAATTTTCCCCCCTTAACCACCTGGGGGGTTTTCCCCGGGTGCTGGGCCAAGATAGGGGGGGAATGAAATTAAAAACCTAAAAAAAAAAAACCCTTTTTGTCATTTTAAAAATTTTTGGGTCCATTTTTGGGCCCCCCAAACCCCCCTTTCTTCTGTTTCATGGTTTTTGCCCAAAATAACCATGCAGATGCTCCAATCCCATCTCTTTTTTACTGGCACTACCACTCTGTTCCAAACAATAATACATCATCATGAACAGCCCCCCAATTTATTAAATTTAAAAAGTCAGATAAAAATACATTTTTTTTACCCCAACCATATTTAACATTATTTACTACTTGGGATAATACAGCATCTACCCCTTTTTTCCCCTTTTTTTTTTTTGAAAATGAAAAATTTTTGGGGAAATGGGATGGCCCAAAACTAACTTATAACGGAAGGTTTTAATTCTAAGCTTTATCTTCAATAGGTAATCAAATAAATGCATCTGAATTTTTCCCAACCCTTAATGACAACCATAATCATACTGAGCTAAAAATTTTTTTCCCCTTTAAAATTTGGGGGCATTTGCATTTGGGGGAATTTTTTTTCCCCTTTTTTCCAAAAAAACCCTAGCGGGGGTTTATGATTGTCAAAAAAAAGCCCCCCCTAGCAAAAAATATCTGAATTTCTTAAAGCATACAAAAGCTCCCCCTTTTTTAAAAAAAGAGAATAATTTTTTTCCCCGGGGAAAAGTTTCAAAACCCCAAAAAAAAAGGGTTTTTTACTGGCCATTTCCCCCTGGATTAAACCCCCCCCAAACCCCCCACAGAAGAAGCATCAACCTCAATTATTAATGGATGTTCTCCCGTAAAATTAGTAAAAAAAGGGGCTAAAACTAATTTTAAACCCCTTTAAAATTTTTTTTCCCTTTGACCACTTTTGTAGCCCCTTTTTAACAAATCATACAGGGGGGCCCCAAAAATTAAAAAAAATTCTTAATAAACTTAAAAAATTTTTGTCACCATCCCCAAAAAAAGGGCTGAATTTTCCCCTTTTAAAAACGTAGGTGAAGGAAATTTTCAAAACCCTTTCCCCCCTTTTTGAGAAGAAGGTTTAATCCCTTTCCCCCCGAAATTTCATCCCCCGATATTCAAAGTTTTTGGGTTTTTAACACTGACTTATTCTTATTTAGAAAATTATGCTTCAAAAAAAATTAAAACCCCCGCCGGGGTCTAACATCATGCCCCCGCTTCTGTGGCACCCCATATTATGATATCATCTAAATGGGGTGCTACCCCACCCCGTTTAACAAAAATTTGGGGGAAAAAAATTTTTTGGGAAAAAACCAGGGGGTAGGAAATTCCCAAAAAGGGGGGTCTCTTATATTTAAAAAAAGGGCCCCCCCGGGTATTAATTACTAAATTGTTGGGCCCCTTTTTTTTACAGGTATCTGTAAATGGGGCCCCTTTTAAAACTAATTTTTTTTAAAAATTTTTCCTTTTACCCACACCCGACAATATTTTTAATCCTTAAAAAAGGGGGTCTTTTTAAATGAAAATTTTTTATTTACATATTTAAAATCCCCACAAATTCTCATAGACTTCATAACCCTTTTGTACTGGCACAAAGGGGGAAAACCATTACTATCGATATAGGGGGAATAATGCCTTTCTGCACCCCCCTTTTCTAATTCTTCCTCAATCATCTCTTTGTGAAAAAAAAATACTGGCCTTGTTTCAAAACTTTGGGGCATCACTTTTCCCTAATTTGTGCCACGATGCTGGGGGTATTTTTCTAGAATCTACCCTAAAATTATCTAACTTTCTTCACACTGTCTAGTTTGTTAATTTTGGTAGATTCATCCCCAAAAAACCCCAAAGGGAAAACCCCACCTTTTTTTTTTAGGTCTTTTTCCCCCCCAAGTTACTATTATTATTCTAAAAAAACACTTGGACACCTCTAATTTATTATATCCCCTTTTTTGGAAAAAACCCCCTGTCCCAGAAGGTTTATTTTTTCCCCCCATCATTCCCCCTTTCCCTCCTAGAAATTTTGGGTTTTTTGTGCCCCCTTTTCCCCCCACCCAGTCTTTGGATAAAGTCGAGATGGACGCCCCACCGTCAATCTCAAAAAGGGGGGCCCGTTTATTGTTAATGATAAACCCTTTTTTTTCTGCCTTCATGGAAAACACACTATCCCTAAGGCATATAAGCTCATCCCTTTTCCCCCTCTGGAACTATCACCGCCATCCAGCACCTTAATTTACTTTGTTCTAGGATATCCCGGGATCGTGTCTCGGGCCTGTTTTTTTAATACCGATTTTGAAAAACCTTAGGAGACACCCCCCTTTTTTTAAAATTTTTCAATACACACCTTCTCAAGTGGCCCCCGATACCCCTTTTTTACAGAAAAAAATTTAAACCTACAAGTACTACTACTGTGCTGGAACCCCCCAATGTTTACATTTCACAGCATTAATCACTTGTAAACCCCAGGACAGAGTTCTGATCTGTAACAAAGCCTTTCCCCAAAAACAAAGTTTGTCAAATAGTTTTGCAGACTGGGGAACTTTGCAAATCCAAATTTTCTGCAACTAGGTGAGGAAAATACACTTCATTCACCACCTTATAAACAACTGGTCCCTCACTCTGGGGTCAAATTGCCCCCCAAAAGGGACATTTCCCCCAGCCAACGCTTTTAAACCCTTTTATAATTCATCCCCAAAGGGCTCACCCTGTCGTTTCTTCCTCTGCTGAAAAGCCAACAAACTGCGGTGGTAGGCTGGAAATCTAATAATTTTTTTAGTGCCACGACTAAGTCGTCGAATTTTTTGTGTGTGGTAAATCTGGTGCACATACATTACCTAAAACACTGTAAGTTTCTGATCCCAGGGACACTAGCAAGAAATTCCTTTTGGGGATTTGTTTTTAAAATTTTCCCCAAAGGGGGAAAATTTTTCCCCAAAAGCAAAAAGCCCCGAAATTCCCCTTGGGAAAAGGTTTAAATTTCCACTGCCATCTTATTTTCCCCCAATTCCCCGTTTGCTGCAATGCCCCCCTGGCTTTTCCCACTATTTGGGGCCCCCAAAACCCCCTACCCTTTGGGGTCTGATGACCCCAAAACCCTCCCCCGAGTGGTTGTAGGTTAATAAAACCCAAAATAAAAAATGTTTTCCCCGGGGCCCCTCCATAACAACAACAACAATAACAAAACAATTATAAATGACTGAACCAAACAAACAGTATTCAACCCCCCCTACTGCCCCCCCAACCCCCCTTTCAACGTGTACACAAATGGGCAACCCTTTCCCCACAAAAAATTTTCAGTCGGGCCCCCCAAGGGAAAATGTCCGGGGGGCCCCTCCATTCCTCATTTAAAAAATGACCTACCGAATGCATCACAATTTCTCAAACCCATTTTTTTGCAGATGACACAACATATGTCTTTTCCCCAAATCCAGTTATACTGGCCAACATTTTTTTGGGGAAAATTTCGGGGAAAAAACAACATGGATGACTTTTTAAAAAGCTTACTCTCAAACTGAAAAAAACCTACTTCATACATTTTGGGGGAAACAAAGCCACAAATGTTCCCCAACATAACGCTCAATGGTAAAACCCTCACAATTTTACAGGGGGGAAAAATTCCCCGGGGAAACCACCTTTAAAGTACCTTAAATTCCAAAACACATACAACAAATTTCCAAGAAAATTTCGAAGACAGTAGGCATATTATCAAAGATACGCTATTATGTACCACAATCAGCTCTCCCAAAATATCATTCCTTATCTACCCGTATCTCACCTAATGGAATCTGTGCATGGGGATCAACAACATTAAATCACCTTGACCCCCCCCATAACAAAAAAAAAGGGCCCCAGCCGAATGATAACAAATTCCCCCCTTTTTGGGATACTCCCCCCAAAATTCAAAGTCTCAAACTACTTTACCGTAAAGAAATTTATACTTACTCTTGTTTTTTACTACATATATAAAAATTTTCACTCTAAAAAACCCTCCGCTCAAAAAAATCCCCTTTCCGGGGGCCGATCAATTTTTTATATACCCCCCCCTTCATATTTTTCCCCCCGAAAAATTCCCCCGCAAAAGGGCCCCAGAATCTTGGGAAAATTTTTTTTCCAGTAAATATTAAGATAATCTTGTCTGAAAATCAATTTTACTCCAAAATCAAAAAACCCCCCCTACCCAAAAAAAAATGATCATACTTTTAAACTCTTTTTAAAAAAATTTTTTTTTAATTTTCTATCGATAATTCCCCAATTTTTTTAAAAAAATGTTACTTTTATGTTAAATTTTCCCCAAAAAAACTAAATACTCATATTATAAATTAAAAATTTTTAAAAAAATCAATGTTATTTTCCCCAAAAAATTTTTCCCCCCCCTATTACCATTCAAAACTAAACACCTGTAACAATCTAATATCATCATATAATAATTTTTAAAAAGAAAAAATTTTTATATTGAATTTTTTAAAAAATTTTAACTAGAATAAACTAATAAATTTCTAATTTTAAAATACATAGTTTTAAGTTATTAAAATTAAGCTCCCCCAAAAGGCATTTGGTTTCCCCCTTCCCAAATTTTTCATTGTAAATTTCCAATACCTATGTAATCTGCAATCTGCAATAAAAAAAAATTTACTTTATTTTTTAAAATTTAATATTTTGCTGGGGGGAAATCGTTTTCCCCTTTTGGTTTCCCCCCATCTCATTAGGTCCTGCCCAGTAGAAATTTTTTCCCCCGGAAGAGATGATGTTGTGGGGGTTTTCCCAGGCAAGAGAAAGTTGATTCCCCTTTTGGGGGCCCCTACAGTCCTCGAGACCGGGGGAAATTCCATGGGATCAGGAGGGATTTGATCCTCCCCACTATTTCTCTTTTTTTCAGTTTATTCAATAACAACCACTATACACACTATGGTTTTTAAAAACCCACTAATTTATACACTTTCATTGTCTCTATTCCAAAATTCAGAGCGATGAGAGAGATGGGAAAAAGGGGGATCCCCCTCCCCCCCATTTTGGGGGCCCAGATGGGTCTCTTCATTTATACCCATCCACCTCTTTCCTTTCCAATGATTTAAACCTCATTCACTGGGAAATTAACGTCCCCCCAAAAATTTCCCTCTTTTGAAGTTAACCATTAATAATTGTTACGGAAAAAACTGATCAAACAGATGCACATTTTCCATCGAAAAAAACCCCCAAAAGGGGGTTTTAATTTTTTAACATATTATCTCTATTATTGCAGTTTCTTGGGCTTAATGTCCCACATTATTTATGACAAACATTCCAACACTCCAGGAAGTGAGACCATTAATTGATTTGGTTCCCCGGAAACCCCCCCTTTCCCGACCCCATTTCACCCCGACCCCCGGAGCCTATGATATCCCCCAGAGACCCAATTCACCCAGCCGCCCCACGCCCCACCACCGAGATGGTCATCGGGGTTTTCTCTTTTTCCCCACGTATTATTTTAGCAAAAAGCCACATTGAAAATTCATTGGGGGTTTTCAAGTATAACCCTTTTTTGGGGAAAAAACCCCCAAAATTTTCCACACTGCGGCCGGGCAGAGTTCGTTGTTAGACGTTTTTGCATCATCTTGCAAGGGGAATTTCCCCGCCTGCCCGGGGCTGAACACTGTTCCCGGTAAGCCGGATCACACTTTCTTCCCTGGACCCCCTGGTCAGTGTCGTCTTAAATTTCACTCGCGTCCTCCCCTTAGGTTTTGTTCAATTGATAGAACTCCCTTTTAATTAAAAGGGGATTAACTTTTTAATGGGTGTAAACCCCTTGACCGCACACAAAAATTTTACATTCCTGATAAACCCCGAGCGTCTGGGTACAATGTTTCTTACTACCTTGCCCAGAGGCCACAACGTTCGGGGTTTTAAAACAAAACAATGAACCCGGTTTAATATTCTGTCGATTCGCCGTTCTGACACCATAAAAATGTTCACGTAGTGTAAAAGATATTCGGGCCAAATTAGACCAGGGTTAATTTTTATTTAAACCCTTTTTTATATTAATAGTGTTAATGATAAATTTGATGTTAAATAAATAATTTAATCTTCAAAACTTCAGAATTATCTCTATAGATAGGTGCAGCCTCCAGTTTCCCCCCACATATTAAGTGAGAAGGGTGATGTCTGCGTCGGGGGTTCAAAAATTTTACGAGAGTGGGCGATTTTTATCCATTTTCCTCCACCAATACTGCCCGGAAATTCCCCCAAGTTAATTTGTTTCCCGGGGTAGTACTTTACGCAGACACCCTTCACGTACCTATCAATCTTTCATACAATCCCCTTGCCAAGGGGTCCGGGAGCAATAAACTTCCAGCCACACCCTGGATTTTGCAGAGACGTACATCATTATTCATTTAAATTTCCCCTTCAAATGTTGCCACAAAATTTGTGACATTATCCAAATCAGTCTACGGATCTACCAAATTTTTGAAATAGCTGTATGAACTGTTCTGCAGACAAATCCGGCCACTTCTTCACTGCCCGGGAGTAAAAAAAATAAAATACATACACCAAAGGAACACCATCTGCAGTCCCGTTAAAATGATTGGACCATTAATCCACACCCCGCTAATTTT
>WNWK01053112.1:0-11972 GCA_009830355.1 Cherax destructor
CAGATAGAGATATAGACAGATAGAGATATAGACAGATAGAGATATAGACAGATAGAGATATAGACAGATAGAGATATAGACAGATAGAGATATAGACAGATAGAGATATAGACAGATAGAGATATAGACAGATAGAGATATAGACAGATATATATATAGACAGAGAGATATAGACAGATAGAGATATAGACAGATAGAGATATAGACAGATAGAGATATAGACAGATAGATATAGACAAATAGAGAGACAGCCAAAGCCAGCCAGCCTGCTGAATACATAAGAACATAAGAAAGAAGGAACACTGCAGCAGGCCTACTGGCCAATGCAAGGCAGGTCCATGTCACCCCCCAGCTTAGACCAATGACCCACCTAGTCAGGTCACATCCTCTGAAGGAAGGAGCACGGCATCAGACCTAGTAGACACAAGCTAGTCAGGTCCAACTCACACCCACCCACAGCCACTCATGTATTTATGTAACCTATTTTTACTTTCCTCTTATAAGGGGAGTGTTAATGCGACATGACATCAGTGAATCCCTGGTGTTTGCCACAGTATTTGCTCTAGCTGGCACTCAATTGAACTGGTGCTCCCACAAGGTACTAAGTGGTCCCAGATTTTTTTAATACTGCGCACACTGAGGGCGCAGATCCATTCTCTCATGTCTAGGCGACTCAGGCCTATCGCATTAAATTTGAAGGAATGAAAAATAAAACGTAGATCTACGTTCGGGGCAGTACGCACGTGAACGTATATCTACGTGTGGACAGTTTAAGGGTTAAGACTTAAGAAGAAGCTGAGTCAAGCCTGATTTTCTCAATATAATAGGTTATAGTATACACACACATACACACATTTAAATAAGTAGTTATCAAGTTGTACAGTGCACCCTCGCTATTCGTACATTCTTCATTCCAGAATGCTGTTCAAGTGCTGTTACCAAACGAATTTATTCCCATAAGGAATGATGTAAATTAGATTAGTCCATTTCAGACCCCCAAAAATACACTTATAAAGCACTTACAATAATAAACTTACATAAAAGGGCGAATTTGGAGTGTTTGAATAGCGAGGGTCCACTGTATTTCTTTTTGTAAAAGTAAAAAGGTGTATGAGAAAAACAAATTATTGTGGGTGCATGTGGAGTGGTACAAGACGACAGTCTTTTCTTTGTTTGTTTGGGAGTGGGAGGAGCTTAGCTAAGCCCCTCCCTTGTTCTGACTCCTCTGGTACTCATGGCTTGAAGCTGGGAGAAATGCTGGTTCTTTCTTATATCTTTCTGGGCAGAATGTGTGCCAGAGGTAAGAGTTATACTTTAAAGTGATGTTAGTTACCATTTTGTCCTAGGCACATGTCAATTAGACACTAGGCCTGTTGAATGTATGTGTGTGTGTGTGTGTGTGTGTGTGTGTGTGTAAGGAAACACTTCGAAATGTTTCTGCCCCACCGGGAATTGAACCCATCATACTCTGTGATTTACAGTGTGTCAAGACACTGAGGGTTAAGGTCATGTTGAGGAAAAGGGTATTAATTGTAGCAGGTGAGCCATGTGTGTCAGGACAGCTGGGAGTTCATGTTTATGCTAAGAATAAGAGAATTCCTAACCTGTAAATTCTGTATATATCTATGTGGAATATATCACCTATTTTTGTAATAGTGGTTTAAATAACCTATTGAGAGGACTGATGAAAGATTTCAGAGACAGCTCAGCTAATCATGAATGTAAGTATTACCCTAGACTATAAGACTAAGTTAACTACCCCACACTAGAACATGTAGTAGAACCATAAAGTAAAAGGGAAAATAACATAACACTAATGAACAGAGAAAATGTTATTTTAGTGCCAGGAATGTCTGCATTGTTTATTCTGGACCCTATTTTGAAATTGGCATCTTTTTTAATTTGCATGAAATTGGCCAAATTGCCAATTTCTGACCACTTTATTGGGTAGTTGAAATCGGTAAATGGGCGGTTTCTTGTACTCAACTGATAGAACAAAAGGAGTTGTAAAAAAATAGCTATGCGTTTGGTCGACTGGAACAATGGAATTGGCCGAAAATAGGGCTCAAAGTCAGCGAAATTGCCGATGAGTATATATCGCCAAGATCGCTAACTTCGCAAGAGCATAATTCCGTAAGTTTTGGTGTCATTACCATCGGGAAAAGATTCTCTATCATTTCATAAGAAAAAATAAAATTTTTTTTTAAATATTTTGCGACATAGAATGACAGTTTCAGAAATGGGTTAATAATGACACCAAAGTGCAAAAGTAGTGATGCTGACAGTTCTTCAAAGCCTAAAAGAAGCTGTGAAATGCTTCACATCAGTGAAAAAATGCTAATTCTCGACTTATTGTGCGTCTTCAAGCAGGCACTGGACAGGCACCTAAAGTCGGTACCTGACCAGCCAGGCTGTGGTTCGTACGTTGGACTGCATGCGGCCAGCAGAAACAGACTGGTTGATCAGGCTCTGATCCAACATGAGGCCTGGTCACAGACCTGGCCGCAGGGGCGTTGACCCATGGAACTCTCTCCAGGTATACTCCAGGTATAATTAAACTACAGTGGACCCTTAGAAATCAAACACTTCCAACTCGCCCTATTATGTAAGTTTATTATTGTAAGTGCTTTTATAGGTGTATTTTTGGGGGTCTGAAATGGACTAATCTAATTTACATCATTCCTTATGGGAATAAATTCGTTTGGTAACAGCACTTGAACAGCATTCTGGAATGAAGAATGTTCGATTTCCGGGGGTCCACTGTATTATAAGTACAGTGGACCCCCGGTGTTCGTGATTTATTCGTTTCAGAATGCTGTTCAAGTGCCTTTACCAAACGAATTTGTTCCCATAAGGAATAATGTAAATTAGATTAGTCCTTTTAGACCCCCAAACATACACTTACAAAAGCACTTACAAAAATACACTTACATAATTATTCGAGTCTGGAGCATTACAAAAACCGGGGGTCCACTGTATGTCAACGAAAAATGACATATGGAGTTTGCTACTATCCGGGGTTTTGGGTATCCATGGTACGTATTGGAATGTATCCCCTGTGGATATGGGGGAACTACTGTACACAGTATATACAATACATGTACAGTGGACCCTCGCTATTCGAACACTCCAAAACTCCCCCTCATTCCAGAATGCTGTTCAAGTGCTGTTACCAAACAAATTTATTCCCATAAGGAATGATGTAATTAGATTAGTCCATTTCAGACCCCCAAAAATACACTTATAAAAGCACTTACAATAATAAACTTACATAAAAGGGTGAGTTTTGGAGTGTTCAAATAGCGAGGGTCCACTGTACTTACCTTAAAATATGGCACCGATTACCTTCCCTTATGGAAGTGTTGCGCAAAAACGGTTGAACATAATGAACAATGGCTCAACTGAAAGCCAACGAAAACATGGAACACCAAAAAAGAGGGTGCCAAATAAGCCAGGTTCTCCTGTATTTGAATGACCAAGCCACTCAAAGCCAAATGGATGATCAAGCCACATAGATGTCGTTATCATGCATGTGTCTCACCCTACTCATGGCTATGAATCACCTTACCGCTATTCTCAAGCTAATGTAGCCTGAGGTAAGTTTTTAGTGTGTTACTTTCTTCACGTGTTCTGTCAGTGGCTACAGCCAAGCCCTGCAGACACGTGCTCAGAAAGCAGCCTGCCTGAAAGGCCTACACCCTCCCTGCACTCACTGATGGCCACACACGCTTATATGATCAGAATCCTCATTTCCCTGTGCTCTGTCTAGCTAGTTCAGGTGTCAGTTTGCTGTTCTCTATTTCTACGACATCACCATGACATCATGCCTTTATGTCACACTATGATGTCATCACATCAGACCACAATATTACACCCGACATCATGATGTCATGCCTGACATTACACCACAATATCACACGGTAACGTCACACCATAATATCCTACTAGTGTTTTCAGTTATCTCTGGAAAATTGTAGAAGTGTTTAGTGTTGGCCAGTCAATAAAGCACGTGTTAGACCAAGTACTGTAGGTCACATGTTATACCACTGTTCCATAACCATTTATATTCTCTAGTACCTTAGTGCTCATTTTTGTGCAGAAAAAGCATTAGTGGAACCCCGACTTATGGTAACCCCGCCTAATGGCTGCTTCGCCTTTCGGTCTCTTTTTTCGGCCTATTTTGTCCCGACTATCAGTCATTGCCCCACCTTTCGGCCCACGTACCAGACCTGTCCGCTTGCCCCGTGCTTGCGCACCTCGCCGCTCAAGCATTGTGAGCCAGTCTAGCATTGTTTACACTTGAGTGAACATTACCCTGCGTGCTCATCCAAACATTTCACAATAAATTTATTGTGTTTATTGATTGTGACTGTGAAATAAGTCACCATGGGTCCAAAGAAGCTTCCTAGTGGCACCCCTGTGGTAAAGAAAGTGAGGAACACCATTGAACTGAAGGAGATAGTAAAAAAATACGAGTGGTGTACGTGTGGGGGAGCTTGCCAGGATGTACAACAAAAACAAATCTACTATCACTTCTATCCTGGCAAAGAGAAAAGAAATCAAGGAAGCTGATGTTGCAAAAGGAACGGATTACAGCTGAAAGTCGGGGTTCCACTGTATTTTGATCAAGCAAACCATGCTGTAACCACACTGCACATCTTGTTGCAGATGTGCTAGTCTTTTGTATGTGTTCCACAGTGTGGTCTGTTCCTAGACCAACATAACATCCTTAGGGTTACAGGTCACACCCTGATGTAACCATTTGCCACTGACTCTACAGTCAGCCCAGGCGTCAGATGTACGAGTCAACCAAGCACTCTGTACAAGAGAATTATGCTTGCCAACTCTCGCTGATGTCACACCACCTGAGTCGTCTTGCTTACAGCTCCCACACACAGTCATTCTCTGGCAACTATCACCTCTACTGGCATCGCTGACAGCACCTTTGCCTGAGTTATCCTTACGATACACTCACTCATTGCTAGGCACCGTCAGGTAGTGCCACTGATGGGTTACCCCTGTTGGCAACTGCTTGCCACAGTCCCAGCCAAGAGGTCTTCTGGAGCATCGCACAGTCTGTAAGTCGAATTCCCAGGATGCTTCACTCGTCGACACCACCAGGACAATGCCACCAGCTGAGTGACCCCTGCCACAACTGCCCTGCAACACAGTTCCAGTCAATGACCCTGTCTGGCTACACAGTTCAGCTGTAGCGGTGTTTCCTGATATGTTGCTTGATCTGCAAGATCAGTCCTAGGATGGCGTATTCCCGCCTGCCAGTCTCTCTAATTGCAGTGATGGCCTGCTGCAGCTTGCTGTATTGTCCACACCATACATATCATGTCTCTATGTTATTAATATTGTTTATTATGTCATATTAGATAAATTGTGATAGAAAAATAAGCCGCAGAGTTGATATTAGCATCATATTCAAGTACAGTGGACCCCTGAGTAACGAGCATAATTCATTCCAGAAGCCTGCTCAAGTGCCATTACTGAACGAATTTTCTCCCTTAAGGAATAATGTCAAGTAGGTTAGTCTATTTCAGACCCCCAAAAATAAACTTACAAAAGCACTTACAATATTATACTTACATAATTGTACGATTTCCGAGGTGCTCGTAACTCGGGGGTCCACTATACAGTGGTCCCTTGGTTTTCGCCGAAAATTCATTCCAGAATGCTGCTCAAGTGCCATTACCGAACAAATTTACTTCCTTAAGAAATAATGTCACGTAGGTTAGTCTATTTCAGACCCCCAAAAATACACTTGCAACAACACTTACGAAAATACACTTACATAAATGTTTGAGTTTAGAGATGCACGAAAACCGAGGGACCACTGCATTTTGTCCTGTCTCCAAAGAATAAACTCTCCTCCCTCTCCCCTCCTCGCTGTCTTTCATACGCCAACAAGACTCTTCAATAAAGGTAAAAGTGATTTAAATACAGTAGGACGTCATTTAGCACGATAGTTACGTTCCTGAAAAAGTCGTGTTAGATAATTTCGTCTTAAATAATTAACAGAACTTATGGGAAAAATAGGGTTACGTGTTTGAGAGTCCCCAAAAGCCAAACAAGTTTTTTTAGACCAACATATCTTACAAAAATTGAAGGCGAATATGTAATTTTAGTTCATTGTCATGATCTATTACTGCTTAAGACTACAAATGCAATAGAAATAATAGTATTTCTTACCTTAAATTGTGGGTAATGATGTTTGTGGATGGTAGTGAAGAGTGGATATGGATGGTGTGGCCCTACTGAGCTGAGGTGGATATGTAATTGTAGTGCATTGTCATGATCTATTACTGCTTAAGACTACAAATGCAATAGAAATAATAGTATTTCTTACCTTAAATTGTGGGTAATGATGTTTGTGGATGGTAGTGAAGAGTGGATATGGATGGTGTGGCATTACTGGGCTGAGGTGGATGCTTGTTGGTTGTCGGTAGAAGTGGATGGTAGAGGTTCTGGTGCTGAAGTCGATGGTTGTATTGCAGTGTGCATAAATTCTGTAATGGATCTCTGGGCTTTTTTATTCTGCATTACATTATACAGCTGACGGTAAGGCATTATCAGCTGGTCTAGACCCGTTTCAAAGCCCTGCTTCTAGCTTTGTCAGGATCCTCTTCAGTGAAAAAGTCTGCTAGTTTAGCAGCAACATGGAACTGCTCACGTAACTGCTGCAATGTTAACTCTTTTTCTTCAGGTTCTTCTTCATCTTCTTCTGTTATCTCCCTCCCTTGCATCTGTGCATCGAACTCTGCCAACATTTCCTCTGGACTCCTGTCTTCATCATCATCATCTTCTAAGAGTTCATTCACATCATCTTCATTCATATCTTCAAAACCATCACCTGGTAATCTCCTTGCCAGCTGAACAATTTCCTGAACCTGGCTCTCAAGCAAGGGAAAACCAGTGAAAGAATTAACTACAGAAGGCCATAACTTTCCCCAGCCTGCATTTAATGTTGATTGGGGCACTTCATTCCATGCACTTCTAGCATAGCTGATGGCATCTGCAATGTTAAATTTTCTCCAGAAACTTGGTACTGCCAGGTTGGAGTCAGAGTCCATTGATGCAACTAGTTTTTATAATTTTTTTGTGTAGTTACACTTGAATGTCTGAATAACTCCCGGTCCAGTGGTTGTATCAGAGATGTTGTATTTGGAGGTAAAAATACAACTTTTATATGTGGTGTCACATCCAGCAAAGCTTGTGGATGAGTACGGGAATTATCAAGAATGAAGAGAGCCTTGAATGCAAGGTTCTTGGTGTGCAGGTAAAACTTGACTTCAGGAATAAAGTGATGCTTAAACCAGTCAATAAATATTTCCTCTGTCATCCATGCTGACTGGTTTGACTTCCAAATTACTGGTAAGGTGTTTTTATCCACACCTCTCAAAACACGAGGAGTCTTAGAGCGGTAAATAACCATGGGCTTACACTTGAAATCACCTGATGCATTACCGCAAAGGAGCAAGGTGAAGCGATCCTTTGCTGCCTTGAAGCCCGGTGCACTTTTCTCTTCCTGACTGATAAAAGTTCGTGTTGGCATTTTCTTCCAAAACACCTGTCTCGTCAGCATTAAAAACTTGCTGTGGCTCATAGCCACCCTCGGAAATAAGTTCCTGAAATTCAGCAGGAAATTACTTGCTGCTGTATGATCAGCTGAAGCACTTTCACCAGAAAACTTAATATTATGTAATTTATTATGCAACTTAAAGTTCTTGAACCAGCCTGTGGTAAACATACACTCGTTTTCAGGCCTGCCTTCCTTATCACACACTGCTTTAAACAACTGTAAGGCCTTTTCCCTAATTAAGAGAAAACTAAGTGGTGCACCTTTCTTTGTTTTCTGTTCGATCCCTCAAGCAACAAGTTTTCAGTTTTATTTACTTGTTGCGACCTACGTGTCATTCTTTTCATGAGGTCACATTTTGGGTTATTCATTACACAAGCTCGTATATTTGCCTCATTCTTCCTAATCGTCGAACTGGCTTCATTAAGGCCATAGGCCCTCACTATATCCCTCACACGTGAGCCACTCTTAAGCTTATCTAATATCTCGATTTTCTTTGAAATTCCTAGACTTGACGCTTAAACATTTTCTTGTCACTTGCTGGAACACTTGTATGCTTACTGGGTGCCATGATTTCTTTGTATATTTATCAAAATGCAATGAAAATCAGGAAATGAATGTAAATAAACACAGCGAGTTTCCCGATACTTATCGTCCTGCACGTGTACGAACCAAACTGAACGCTGTGAGGGATGCCTGGGTGGGTGAGGGTGGCGGGGGATGGCACAGGACTCCCCACTGACTCAATGGTTTAACCCACCGCGGGCGACCGGCGCTAAAAATTTTCCCTCCTGCTGAACCGTGTAATATCATCTTTACGTCGTGTAAGATGATAATGTGTCGCAAAACTTAAATCGTGCAATACCGGTAACGTGCAACATAATCTCGTGCTAAATGACGTTCTACTGTATTCATTTATCCATTTCATTAGTCCTTTATATTTACATCTCATTGTTTTCTGTATGCAAAACTATAGTTATTCTCCATAAAATGTATTTTTGTTAATACTTTTGAGTGTCTGAAATGGATTAATTGGTTACATTACAGTGGACCCTCGGTTAACGAAAGGTCCCGTTAGCAAGCTTGGGAGCAGCTTTTCGTAATCGGTTAGCGAAAAATTCCTCGGTTACCGAAAGGTATTAGACGTGTCCGCCTGCTCCCAAGCGCAGGGACGCCAGTGAAGCGTTGTTTACCATTGAGAGAACATTACCTAGCGCGCTCTTTCAAAGATTCACAATATATTTGGTGTCTCTTTTGGTGGTTTAGTGATTGTCACTGTGAAATAAGTCACCATGGGTCCAAAGAAGCTTCCTAGTGGCACCCCAGTGGTAGCATTCATGCAGGGAGTGTAGCATTCATGCAGGGAGTATAGCATTCATGCAGGGAGTGTAGCAAGGATGCAGGGAGTGTAGCAGGCATGCAGGGAGTGTAGCAGGCATGCAGGGAGTGTAGCAGGCATGCAGGGAGTGTAGCAGGCATGCAGGGAGTGTAGCATACATGCAGGGAGTGTAGCATTCATGCAGGGAGTGTAGCATTCATGCAGGGAGTGTAGCATTCATGCAGGGAGTGTAGCATTCATGCAGGGAGTGTAGCATTCATGCAGGGAGTGTAGCAGGCATGCAGGGAGTGTAGCATTCATGCAGGGAGTGTAGCATTCATGCAGGGAGTGTAGCAGACATGCAGGAGTGTAGCAGGCATGCAGGGAGTGTAGCATTCATGCAGGGAGTGTAGCAGGCATGCAGGGAGTGTAGCAGGCATGCAGGGAGTGTAGCAGGCATGCAGGGAGTGTAGCAGGCATGCAGGGAGTGTAGCAGGCATGCAGGGAGTGTAGCAGGCATGCAGGGAGTGTAGCAGGCATGCAGGGAGTGTAGCAGGCATGCAGGGAGTGTAGCAGGCATGCAGGGAGTGTAGCAGGCATGCAGGGAGTGTAGCAGGCATGCAGGGAGTGTAGCAGGCATGCCCCTGTAATCCTCCCTATCCTCCAGATGCCTGCAAGTCTCTTCAATAAAGGTAAGTAAATGTTATTTATATTTTATTTTTGGTGAATATTTTTTTGTGGAACGGATTAATTGTATTTACATTATTTCTTATGGGAAATAAGGGTTCGGATTACGAAAGATTCAGATTAAGTAATAGCTCCTGGAACGGATTAATTTCGTTAACCGAGGGTCCACTGTATTTCTTATGGGAAATATTACTTCGGTTTTCGTACGTTTCGGATTTAGACCGATCTTCTGGAACATATTAAGTACGAAATCCGGGTTCAACTGTATATGGAATATATACATGTTTATGGTTTAAAACTGACTTTCAAGTGTATTTTCATGTTTTTTGGCTGTATTTTTGTTTTTTGTTTACTTAGCGATGCACTCATTTACCGATGACTCGGACTAATGACTGGCTCTCTGACCAGTTTGCATACCTAAATAATGTATATTAGAGCTGATTTCCTCTATTCTGTTTATTACAATATACACAGTCCACTACTGTATAAACATTTAAAAATATACTACAAATGTTATAAATGGTGCAAAGGTGACATTAAAATAATATCAAAGATGGATGACACAAACCCATTACCATTATACTAGTATGCTCCATGCTTAGCGACAAATTCGTTTACCGACATGGTCTTAGGAACGGAACTCCGTTGTTAAGTGAAGAGAGGCTGTATTACAAAAATAGAGACAATTCTGATAGGTTTCAAGACTAAAAGAAGCTTGAAATTGAACTCAAAGTACAGGAGGCCCTCCACATTCGGGATGGTTAGGGGATCAAGAACCTCGTGAATCTTGAAAATTCGCAAATGTTTGGTGCGCAAATATGACGTAGGGAAATATAATAATACTGTACTGTAGCATTCTCCTTGATTCTCCACTCATCTTCAGGTTGTGCAGGGAGAACCGTCTCTTAAATTTATCAAACCATCCTTCACTTGCTAGGAAGTCAGGATGAGTGATGGTACGACGTTCTGGTTCTGCACTGGTGCAGAACCCGCATTTTTTTGGTAAATATGATTGGGTGGCTGGGCATTCACGAATGTTGAAGCTTGCGAAAGTGGAGGGCTAGCTTTAGTGGAAATGTTCAATTTTGCCGATATTCAGAGTACACAAATTACATCACTTGTCCAATACTTGTACAACTGGTCAGTCTTATATATGTCCACAAATACGCTAACATTATTTATGCAATTATTACAGTAATACAGTAGTCTGCATAACAGTAAATTATTTTTTTTGTGAATAATAGAAGAGACCTGGGGATGTAACTAATGAATAGAGGAAGTGTTTTTAGTGCCAGGAATGTCTACATTGTTTATTTGGGACACTTTTTTAATTTTGTGTGAAACTGGCAAAAATACCGATTTGATCACTTTATTGGGTAGTCGAAATAAGTAAATGGGTGGTTTTTTTACTCATTTGACAGAAGGAATACTAGTGAAACAGCTATGAGTTTGGTCGACTGGGATTGGCTAAAAATAGGGCTCAAAGTGGGCAAAATTGCTGGTGCGTAAATATCGCGAAACCACTAACTTTGCAAAAGTGTAATTCCATAAGTTATGCATCAAATTTTGCACTTTTTGTTTCATTACCTTTGGAAAAGATTACGATTTCATAAGATTTTTTTTTTTTAAATTCTTCCACCCTGAGAGCAAGTTTGAGATCAGGGGTCTTGACCCTAAAAGGGTTAAAGAAGTTGTCCAGGGTATATTTTTTTTCTTTTCATTTTAGAAGTCCCTCTCTCTCATTTTCATATTTTTATCTTTACTTAATATGTATAATGCTTTTACAATGGATTATTTTTTTTTTTAAATTTTACATATACATATTGACAATTATATTTTATATAAAAACTTAAGTTTGCTGAAATCTTTCGATCGCAACACAGTACGTGCACAGTGCAGTGTGTAAATTTTACTTTTCTTTCATGTGCCTCCTACAGTAAATTGTCAGTAGGGCCCCCCCCTTTTTGGTTTTGCTTTCTAGTTCCGTTTATATGGGGTTAAAAAATGACCAAAACTTTTTTTGGGGCTCTTTTAGATCGGGGCCCCCCGGTTTTTTTACATTTTCCCCATCCTCTATTATGTAATAATCACTCTTGGGCACATTAAATGTCCAATTTTGTAATATAGACATTTTCATTAATCCCTCTATGATATATTTTCCAAAATTATATGAAAATTAATAGCATATAAACATGTGTTTATATGCTATGGGTTGCCCGGGGGGGAAAACAAATAATACTAATAATAATCACTTCCCCATTAAATGTCTTATTTTTCGTTAATTAGACATTTTCAAACCATCAGATTTTTCTTAAAATTTATAAACATGTTACAAAGCATATAAACATGTTTTTCCCAAAAGGGCCACTAGGGCTTTTTTTG
>WNWK01053113.1:0-11972 GCA_009830355.1 Cherax destructor
CCCTGTCCCCTCCCAAGTCCCTACGACAGTTCCCTCTTCTACCTCCTCGTCCTCTACTTTAGTACAGTCTCTAGACTCCCGATAGTTTCTTCCATTTCTAATGTAGTCTCCCATTCTGCATCTTTGACTTCCGAAACACTGGAAGCTATTGAAGAATATATTTCAGAGACTGGGCCGATGATGGACACTACTCCGTCTGAGGTTCCTAATCTCTCTTCTTCGTCTCAACCCCTCTTCCTTCACAACGTCCTCCTCCTCTCTGATTACAGGTCTTCCGCTGCCTCCACACGTGGACTTTTCTAACCCTAGTCCATAGCTTCCTCTCACTACCACTTCTATCTTTTTCTCCATAAATCATGGCTTATTTGCAGTGGAATATCCGAGGCCTCAGGGGTAACAGGGGTGAGCTTCAGGTGCTGCTCTCCCAGTTTTCCCCTATTGGGGTCTGTTGCAAGAACCCAAACTACAATCCACTGTTATCAGGCCCTTTTCAGGCTATAATTTGTTATATTCATCGGATCCTTTTTCCGATGGAACCTTTAACGAAAGTGCTCTTCTTATACGCACTGGTGTCCATACCGTCAGCTCTATGTCCCTTCTTCCTTACATTACACCGCACCCCGTATCCACTTGAATAAGTGGTATACACTCTGTTCTTTATATCTCTCCCCTTCGCGGGCATTGTCTATCCCAGATATTGATTTTCTGGTTTCTTCCTTACCGCCCCCCCTTCTATTACTTGGCGATTTTAACGCGCACCACTTTCTCTGGGGAGGGTCGCACTGTGACTCCCGTGGCATTCAGTTGGAGGCATTTCTTGCTTCTCTTCCCCTCCATGTTTTAAATACGGGTACTCCTACCCATTTTGATCCCCGAACTCATTCTTTCTCCTGCATCGATCTTTCCATCTGCTCTTCATCAACTGTCCTTGACTTCACCTCGTCTGTCCTCCCGGACTTACATGACAGCGATCATTTCCCAATCATCCTAAGTCCCCTCTGTTTTCTCCACCTCCTCATTGCCCACGCTGGCAATTTGACCGGCGAAATGGGACCTTTACGCACATCTTACTGCCTTTCATGAGGTTCCTACCTCGTCCTCCATTGATGAGGTTTTACATCTCTTTTCGTCCTCCATCTTCACAGCGGCTTCCATTCTATTCCCCAAACCTCGGGCAAGCATCCTCAGAAGTGCGTGCCTTGGTGGTCTCCTACTTGTGCTCGGGCAGTGCGTTTGAAACGCGCTGCATGGGGCAGGTATCGGTATAACAGAACCACAGAGAGACTCCTTGATTTCAAGCAGAGAGAGCTATTGCTCGCCGTGTCATACGTGATGCTAAACGCACTTGCTGGCGAGATTACGTTTCTACTATCACTTCGGCTTCCTCGATGAGTGCAGTCTGGAAGAAAGTGCGGAAATTGAGTGGTAAATTCTCCCCGACCCGGCTCCTGTTCTTCAGGTTGCTGGTGTCGATATAGCACACCCTCTTGCCGTTGCCACTGAAATTGGTAATCATCTCGTCCGCATTTCTCAGGGCTCCATCTATGCCCCTCGTTCCTTTCTTCTAAGTCTGCCAGCGAGTTAAAGCCCTTAGATTTTCTTCTCTTAGAGAAGAATCCTATAATGTGCCTTTTACCCTTCAAGAACTGGAGGCAACACTCTCTGCTTGCCGATCATCGGCAGCTGGGCCAGACGGCATACATATTCGTATGCTACAGCATTTACATCAGTCTGCTCTTACTGTCCTCTTACGACTCTTTAATCTTATATGGTCGCAAGGAGTTATTCCCCAGCTGTGGAAGTCTGCTATTGTTCTCCTTTTCGAAAACCAGGTGCTACGGGACGTGATCCTCTCACTACCGTCCCATCGCCTTACCAGTGCAGTTTGCAAGGTGATGGAACGTCTAGTTAATAGACGTTTGATGTGGTATTTAGAGACTCATCAGTAGTCTCTCCCTAGTCAGTATGGCTTCCGTAAGGGCCGTTCTGCCATTGACCCCTTGCTGCGCTTGGATACGTATATTCGTAATGCCTTTGCGAATAACCATTCGGTTATCGCTATCTTTTTCGACCTTGAGAAGGCTTATGATACAACTTGGAGATATAATATCTTGGCCCAGGCCCACTCCTTAGGCCTCCGAGGCAACCTACCATTCTTTCTTAAGGCTTTCTTAACTGACAGACATTTCCGGGTCGGGTTAGTAATGAACTCTCCCGGGAATTTGTCCAAGCTGAAGGTGTCCCCCAGGGATGTGTTCTGAGCACAACACTTTTTCTGCTTGCTATAAATAATCTGGCATCTGTTCTCCCATCCAATATTTGGTCATCGCTCTATGTGGATGACTTTGCTATAAGCTTGTGCAGGTGCTGACTGTCACCTCATTGCAGTTTCCCTCCAGCATGCCATCAACCGGGTTTCTGATTGGGCCACCACTCACGGGTTTAAATTTTCTAGTGGCAAAACTCATCAAATTACGTTCACTAGACGTTCAGTGGTCTCTGATCATCCATTGTACCTATACGGCTCACGTATTCCAGAACGTGATACAGTCAGGTTTCTCGGCCTCCTGTTTGACCGCAGATTGTCCTGGAAACCTCACATTACCTCTCTGAAGGCGACTTGTCATAGCCGGCTGAACCTCCTTAAAACCCTCGCACATCTTTCATGGGAGCTGATCGTAGAACTCTCCTTCGTCTACATTCGGCCCTAATTCTATCGAAACTCGATTATGGTGACCAGATATATTCGGCAGCCTCTCCTGCCACTCTTTCCAGCCTTAATCCTATCCATCACCAGGGATTACGCTTATGCCTTGGTGCTTTTCGTTCTTCCCCGGTTGAGAGCCTCTATGTAGAAGCGAACATTCCATCCTTGTCCGATCGTCGCGATGCACATTGCATTCGCTATTATGTTCGCTCTCATGACCTCCGCAATCCTTCTATGTATAGGATTGTCACAGATGTTAGTAGGCGCTCTTTATTTGTTCGTCGCCCCTGCTTACTTCGTCCCTTTTCTCTTCGTCTACATTCACTCTTGTCTTCCCTTCAGCTCCCACCTCTATATGTTCATGTGACATCTCCGTTTCCCCTACCCCCTTGGGAAGTTCCTGCTGTTCCTGTCCGTAGTTGGGCGCCTTGCGCCCAACTACCTACGGCGTCTTCTCGCTCTTTCTTTCTAGACCACTTCCGTTCTCATTCCCATGCCATCGCAGTATACACCGATGGTTCAAAGTCATCTGATGGCGTCGGATTCGCAGCAGTGTTTCCGGACAGCGTTGTACGAGGGCATCTATTACCCTCGGCTAGCATATTTACGGCTGAATTGTATGCCATTCTTGTGGCACTTATCCGTATTGCATCTATGCCTGAGTCACCATTTGTGGTCGTTTCAGACTCCCTTAGTGCTTTACAGGCTATCCGTAAAATTGATACACCTCACCCCCTAGTTCTTCGTATCCACCTTTGGTTACGCCATATCTTTAGCAAGCATAAAGATATTGTTTTTGTTGGGTCCCCGGTCATGTTGACGTACAGGGCAATGAACAGGCAGACACTGCTGCGCGGTCAGCAGTACATGACCTTCCAGTTTCATATAGAGGTGTTCCTTTCACGGACTATTTTGCGGTCATTGCTACCCACCTTCGCACCCGTTGGCAACAACGCTGGTCTGACCTGCTGAATAACAAACTTCATTCTATTAAACCGGTTATAGGTTTCTGGCCTTCTTCTTGTCACCAATGTCGAGGTTGGGAGACTACACTCTCCCGTCTTCGCATCGGCCACACTCGTCTTACTCACGGGTATCTCATGGAGAGGCTCCCTGCCCCTCTCTGTGAGCATTGTCAGGTTCCAGTGTCTGTTCGACATATTCTGTTGGACTGCCCACTCTATCAACGAGCACGCAGAATTTACCTCCAACGACGTCTTCGCTCTGCGGCCCTTTCTTTACCTTCCCTTCTTGCAAATGGCCCCTCCTTTGATCCTGACTCTCTCATTGACTTTTTGAAAGAAACTGACTTACTACACAAACTCTGAAGATTATACCTCTAGCACCTCCCTCAGTCCCTTCTACCTTGATCTCTTGCTACCCTCCTCCCCTGCACTATCCACCGTCATCTTGCACTCCATACCCTACTAATCGTCCATCTCCCTCTTACAACCCACTCTCCCTGCATCCTACAATAACCTGCAGCGCTGTATAACCCCTGTGGTTTAGCGCTTCTATTTGATTATAATAATAATAATAATAATGCACTACCCACCGTCATCTTGCACTCCATACCCTACTAATCGTCCATCTCCCTCTTACAACTCACTCTCCCTGCATCCTACAATAACCTGCAGCGCTGTATAACCCCTGTGGTTTAGCGCTTCTATTTGATTATAATAATAATAATCATGTATCCCAGAACGTGATACAGTCAGGTTTCTCGGCCTCCTGTTTGACCGCAGATTGTCCTGGAAACCTCACATTACCTCTCTGAAGGCGACTTGTCATAGCCGGCTGAACCTCCTTAAAACCCTCGCACATCTTTCATGGGGGGCTGATCGTAGATCTCTCCTTCGCCTACATTCGGCCCTAATTTTATCGAAACTCGATTATGGTGACCATATATATTCGGCAGCTTCTCCTGCCACTCTTTCCAGCCTTAATCCCATCCATCACCAGGGATTACGCTTATGCCTTGGTGCTTTTCGTTCTTTCTCAGTTGAGAGCCTCTATGTAGAAGCGAACATTCCATCCTTGTCCGATCGTCGAGATGCACATTGCATTCGCTATTATGTTCGCTCTCATGACCTCCGCAACCCTTCCATGTATAGGATTGTTACGGATGTTAGTAGGCGCTCTTTAATTGTTCGTCGCCCCTGCTTACTTCGTCCCTTTTCTCTTAGTCTACATTCACTCGTGTCTTCCCTTCAGCTCCCACCTCTATATGTTCATGTGACATCTCCCTTTCCCCTACCCCCTTGGGAAGTTCCTGCTGTCCGTGTCTGTTCTATTCCTCTACCTTGTGCGAATGCCCAACTACCTACAGCGGCTTCTCGCTCTTTCTTTCTAGACCACTTCCGTTCTCATTCCCATGCCATTGCAGTATACACCGATGGTTCAAAGTCATCTGACGGCGTCGGATTCGCAGCAGTGTTTCCGGACAGCGTTGTACGAGGGCATCTATTACCCTCGGCTAGCATATTTACGGCTGAATTGTATGCCATTCTTGTGGCACTTATCCGTATTGCATCTATGCCTGAGTCACCATTTGTGGTCGTTTCAGACTCCCTTAGTGCTTTACAGGCTATCCGTAAAATTGATACACCTCACCCCCTAGTTCTTCGTATCCACCTTTGGTTACGCCGTATCTTTAGCAAGCATAAAGATATTGTTTTTTGTTGGGTCCCTGGTCATGTTGACGTACAGGGCAATGAACAGGCAGACACTGCTGCGTGGTCAGCAGTACATGACCTTCCAGTGTTCCTTTCACGGACTATTTTGCGGTCATTGCTACCCACCTTCGCACCCGTTGGCAACAACGCTGGTCTGACCTGCTAAATAACAAACTTCATTCTATTAAACCGGTTATAGATTTCTGGCCTTCTTCTTGTCACCAATGTCGAGGTTGGGAGACTACTCTCTCCCGTCTTCGCATCGGCCACATTCGTCTTACTCACGGGTATCTCATGGAGAGGCTCCCTGCCCCTCTCTGTGAGCATTGTCAGGTTCCAGTGTCTGTTCGACATATCCTGTTGGACTGCCCACTCTATCAACGAGCACGCAGAATTTGCCTTCAATGACGTCTTCGCTCTGCGGCCCTTTCTTTACCTTCCCTTCTTGCAGATGGACTCTCCTTTAATCCTGACTCTCTTGTTGACTTTTTGACAGAAACTGACTTACTACACAAACTCTGAAGATTATACCTCTAGCACCTCCCTCAGTCCCTTCTACCTCGATCTCTTGCTACCCTCCACCCCTGCACTACCCACTGTCATCTTGCACTCCATACCCTACTAATCGTCCATCTCCCTTTTACAACTCACTTTCCCTGCATCCTACAATAACCTGCAGCGCTGTATAACCCCTGTGGTTTAGCGCTTCTATTTGATTATAATAATAATTGATTGCTGTGAATTTCCGCCCTCGGTCTACATTGCTGGTCACCTTTTACAAGTTCGAAAGGTGACCCCTACACCACAACAGTGTAGAAACTGCTGCCGTTTTCGTCATCCAGCGAAATATTGCAGGTCCATGGCCGAATGCCCAGTCTGTGGTGCTGATGACCATGCCAGTCCTTCTTGTAATCTACCTCCCTCGCCTTAACTGTCGTGAGGCACATCCATCGTATTCTCGCCGTTGTCAGGTTTACTTAAATGAGCGGGAAATCCATTGTCTCAAAGAGGCGGAAGGCTTCTCATATGCTATGGCCATCTCTCAGCTATGCCTTCAAGGGAGACTTCCCTGTATTTCCTATTCTCTCTTTGCTAAATATCCCCCCACTTCTGGGGTCCCAAATTCCGCGGATTCCTCTGTGGTCGCCTCATCCTCAGTCACCCCTGTCTCGAATTCTTTTGCTGTTCTTGGCTCCGAGGTCCCTACCTCGGTATCCCATACTGTCCTCATCCCTTCCTCTACTCATTTGCACAGTTTTGTGCCTACATGCCCTCGTCCAACACCTAATCCTCAGTGCCCCTCTCCTTCTCATAAGTCCGGCAATAAATCCCCATCGCCAGGTTCTTCACCTCCGACTAGTTTTGTAACGTGTGTGGAGGTTCATCCTTCTCGTTCAATATCTTCATCCCCTGTCCCCTCCCAAGTTTCTTCCTTGACTGGCCCCCACCCCCCCAGGTCGCTTCCACTCTTGTCTCCTCCCAAGCCTCTTCGTTAGTTTCCTCTTCCATCTCCTCGCCCTCTACTTTAGTACAGTCTATAGTCTCCCCAATTGTTGCTCACCCTCCTCCTTCTTCCATCTCTAATGTGGTCCTACATCCTGCATCTTTGTCTGCCAAAACGCTAGACGCTATCACAGACTATATTTCAGTGACAGGAATGTTGATGGACACCGCTCCACCTCCAGTTCCTCCTCCTCTCCCTTCTCCTTCCTTCACAGCGTCCCACTCCTTTGATTACAGGTCTTCCGCTGTCTCCACATGTGGACTTTTCTAACCCTAGTCCATAGATACCTCTAACTTCGACTTGTATCTTTCTCTCCATACATCATGGTTTATTTGCAGTGGAATATCCGAGGCCTCAGGGGTAACCGGGGTGAGCTTCAGGTGTTGCTCTCCCAGTTTTCCCCTGTTGGGGTCTGTTTGCAAAAACCCAAATTACAATCCACTGTTATCTGTCCCTTTTCGGGCTATGATTTGTTATATTCATCGGATCCTTTTTCTGATGGAACCTTTAACGAAAGTGCTCTTCTTATACGTACTGGTATTCCATACCGTCAGCTCTATGTTCAATCTTCTCTTCATTACACTGCAGCTTGTATCCACTTGAATAAGTGGTATACACTCTGTTCTTTATATCTCTTCCCTTCTTGGGCATTGTCTATTCCAGATGTTGATTTTCTGGTTTCTTCCTTGCTGCCACCCCTTCTGTTACTTGGCGATTTTAACGTACATCATTTTCTCTGGGGGGAGGGGTCACACTGTGACTCCCGTGGCGTTCAGTTGGAGGCATTTCTTGCTTCTCTCCCCCTCCATGTTTTAAATACGGGTACTCCCACCCATTTTGATCATCAAACTCATTCTTTCTCTTGCATCGATCTCTCCATCTGCTCTTCCTCAACTGTCCTTGACTTCACCTGGTCTGTCCTCCCGGACTTACATGATAGCGATCATTTTCCAATCATCCTCATGTCCCCTTCGTATTCTCCACCTCCTCATAGCCCACACTGCCAATTTGACCGGGCGAAATGGGACCTTTACACACATCGTTCTGCACAGAGAATGCATGCCCAAGGTTTGGGGGATAGAATGTGAAGCTGCAGTTAAGACGGAGGACGAGAAGAGATGTAAAACCTCATCAATGGAGGACGAGGAAGGAGTCTCATAAAAGGCAGTAAGATGTGTGTAAAGGTCCCATTTTGCCCGGTGTGTACCTTGGTGGTTTCCTTCATATTCTCAGGCAGTATGTTTGAAGAGCGCTGCGTTTGGCAGGTACCTTTATAACAGAACCAAAGAGAGACTCTTTGATTTTAAGCAGAGGAGAGCAATTGCTCGCTGTGTCATACGCGACGCTAAACGTACTTGCTGGTGGAATTACATTTCCACCATCACTTCAGCTTCCTCGATGAGTGCAGTCTGGAAGTGCGGAAATTGAGTGATAAATTCTCCCCGACCCGGCTCCTGTTCTTCGGGTTGCCGGTGTCGATATAGCACACCCTCTTGCCGTTGCCACTGAAATTGGTAATCATCTGGTCTGCATTTTTCAGGGGCTCCATCTATACCCCTCGTTCCTTTTTTCTAAGTCTGCCAGCGTGTTAAAGCCCTTAGATTTTTCTTCTCTCAGAGAAGAATCTTATAATGTGCCTTTTACCCTTCAAGAACTGGAGGCAACACTCTCCGCTTGTCGATCATCGGCAGCTGGGCCAGACGGCATACATATTCATATGCTACAGCATTTACATCAGTTTGCTCTTGCTGTCCTCTTACGACTCTTTAATCTTATATGGTCACAAGGAGTTATTCCCCAGCTGTGGAAGTCTGCTATTGTTCTCCCTTTTCTCAAACCGGGTACTACGGGACATGATACCTCCTACAACCGTCCCAACACTCTTACCAGTGCAGTTTGCAAGGTGATGAACGTCTAGTAAATAGACGTTTGATGTGGTATTTAGAGATGCACAGTAGTCTCTCCACTAGTCAATATGGCTTTCGTAAGGGCCGTTCTGTTATTGACCCCTTACTGTGCTTGGATATGTATATTCGTAATGCCTTTGCCAATATCCACTCGGTTATTGCCGTCTTTTTTGACCTTGAGAAGGCTTATGACACAACTTGGAGGTATAATATCTTGGCCCAGGCCCACTCCTTAGGCTTCCAGGGCAATCTACCATTTTTCCTTAGGGCCTTCTTAACTGAAAGACATTTCTGTGTCCGGGTTAGTAATGCGCTTTCCCCAGAGTTCATCCAAGCTAAAGGTGTTCCCCAAGGATGTGTTCTGAGCACAACACTCTCCTTGCTATAAATAATCTGGCATCTGTTCTCCCATCAAATATTTGGTCATCACTTTATGTGGATGACTTTGCTATAGCTTGTGCAGATGCTGACTGTCACCTCATTGCAGTTTCCCTCCAGCATGCCATCAACCAGGTTTCTGATTGGGCCACCACTAACGGGTTAAAAAAATTTATTGGCAAAACTCATCAAATTAGGTTTACTAGCCGTTCAGTGGTCTCTTGTCATCCATTGTACCTATACGGCGCTTCTATTTGATTATAATAATAATGTACCTATACGGCTCACGTATCCCAGAATGTGATAAGTCAGGTTTCTCGGCCTCCTGTTTGACCGTCGATTGTCCTGGAAAGCTCACATTACCTCTCTGAAGGCAACTTGTCATAGCTGGCTGAACCTCCTTAAAACCCTAGCACATCTTTCATAGGGAAGGCTGATCATAGAACTCTCCTTCACCTGCATTCAGCCCTAATTTTATCGAAACTCGATTATGGTGACCAGATATATTAGGCGGCCTCCCCTGCCACTCTTTCCAGCCTTAATCCCATCCATCACCAGGGATTACGCTTATGCCTTGGTGCTTTTCGTTCTTCCCCGGTTGAGAGCCTCTATGTAGAATCGAACATTCCATCCTTGTCCGATCGTCGTGATGCACATTGCATTCGCTATTATGATCGCTCTCATGACCTCCGCAATCCTTCCATGTATAGGATTGTCACAGATGTTAGTAGACGCTCGTTATTTGTTCGTCGCCCCTGTTTACTTCGTCCCTTTTCTCTTCATCTGCATTCACTCTTGTCTTCCCTTCAGCTTCCGCCTTTATATGTTCATGTGGCTTCACCCTTTCCTCTACCCCCTTGGGAAGTTCCTGCTGTCCGTGTCTATTCTATTCCTCTACCTTGCGCAAAAGCCCAACTACCTATGGCGGCTTCTCGCTCTTTCTTTCTAGACCATTTCTGTTCTCATTCCCATGCCATCACAGTATACACTGATGGTTCAAAGTCATCTGACGGCGTCGGATTCGCATCAGTGTTTCCGGTCATTGCTACCTACCTTCGCACCCGTTGGCAACAACGCTGGTCTGACCTGCTGAATAACAAACTTCATTCTATTAAATCGGTTATAGGTTTCTGGCCTTCTTCTTGTCACCAATGTCGAGGTTGGGAGACTACTCTCTCCCGTCTTCGCATCGGCCACACTCGTCTTACTCACGGGTATCTCATGGAGAGGCTCCCTGCCCTTCTCTGTGAGCATTGTCAGGTTCCAGTGTCTGTTCGACATATCCTGTTGGACTGCCCACTCTATCAACGAGCACGCAGAATTTACCTCCAACGACGTCTTCGCTCTGCGGCCCTTTCTTTACCTTCCCTTCTTGCAGATGGACCCTCCTTTAATCCTGACTCTCTCATTGACTTTTTGACAGAAACTGACTTACTACACTAACTCTGAAGATTATACCTCTAGCACCTCCCTCAGTCCCTTCTACCTCGATCTCTTGCTACCCTCTATCCCTGCACTATCCATACCCTACTAATCATCCATCTCCCTCTTACAGCCCACTTTCCCTGCATCCTACAATAACCTGCAGCGCTGTATAACCCCTGTGGTTTAGTGCTTCTATTTGATTATAATAATAATAATGTATAACCCCTGTGGTTTAGCGCTTCTATTTGATTATAATAATAATCTGAAGATTATACCTCTAGCACCTCCCTCAGTCCCTTCTACCTTGATCTCTTGCTACCCTCTATCCCTGCACTATCCACCATCCTGCTGCACTCCATACCCTACTAATCATCCATCTCACTCTTACAACCCATTCTCCCTGCATCCTGCAATAACCTGCAGCACTGTATAACCCCTGTGGTTTAGCGCTTCTATTTGATTATATTAATAATAATCTTCTGTATAGTACAGAGCAGTTGGAAAAAAGTCTTATGTTGTCATTTTATACCTGCTTAGTTTGCACGATAAAGAGTATCTTACTAGTTTATGTGGTAGTGAAGTGCTATGTATATTTAATTAACAATGAATTAAGTGATCACAGTGATATATTGTATTTGTGAAACTATAGTTACTGTACAAGTGTGGAAGAAAAGTTATATATGTATTTTTCATGCCTCACCTAAGTGGAATTGTTTTTATTAACTAATTAACTTACTAAGTACTGCTAGAAACTTCGTATATGCTAAATAAAATCCGGATAAAGTATTATTCGCCTTATACCTCTTCCTAAGAGTTAGGAGAATCACTAAACCAGTGGTTTACAAGCCATCATTGTAACACAGCAGTCCACCGTCATCTTGCACTCCATACCCTACTAATCGTCCAACATTCGCCACCCAGCTCTCGTGAGAGAAGGGTGTGCTACTCTGGTCTCTGGCCCCTGGTGGAGACTGTGAGCAACTTTATTTTCACTGTCATGGCGGCGGTGGGCAGACGCCGCATCAACACAGTCTGCATAGACATGGTTACAGGAGTAATCCAACCTGCTGTGGCGGCTACAGTAATACCTACTATTCTTCCGCAGATATATACAACATTGATATGAGGAACTGTATGGAGGGTACTCAGTCATATTTAAATCAGATCTTGTGAAGTTGTTAACGGCTGCATATGAGACATTGGTAGAGCTGACATCAGACAATCTACACGGTCAATGCGACATTGCAAAAGGGATTAAGATGGTCAAGACCTAGCACTACGGGTAAAGGTAAAGAATGTGCCTTTGAGGCAGACTGTGGATGGGACGTCTTCATGAGGTATTGAAGACCAAGCAACGGCAGGAAAGTGGAGTGTGG
>WNWK01053114.1:0-11971 GCA_009830355.1 Cherax destructor
AAATACTTATTGTATAATTATACTATTACAGGCCTCCCTCCACAGCCAGCTCATGTCAAAATAACATGTATATAGTACATTATTTTACGATGTTTATATGTGTTTTATGATTGTTCATGGTTCAATAGGTTAAGGAAGCAGTATTGTATTATATTTCCCTACAATATATTGGGGCACCAAACATTCGCGATTTTCAACATCCACGAGGCTCTTGATCCCCTAACCCTCGCGAATGTTGAGGGATACCTGTATACAGGTGTGACAGAGTGAACAGGCAAAAAGGGGGGGTTGGCCTGTATATCACAGAGTCACTTATATGTTCAGAACTACTAAATGCCTCAAATGATGTAGTATTAGCAATAAAGGTCAAGAATCAAAACCTGGTCATCGTTGTTGTCTACAAGCCCCCGGATGCAACGTCCCAACAATTCCAGGAACAGCTTCTGAAAATTGACCACTGTCTGGAAAATCTTCCAGCTCCTGCCCCCAACATCTTGCTACTGGGGGATTTCAACCTCAGGCACCTAAAATGGAGGAACATTGCAAACAATGTGGTAGCAGAGAAACACCAGGAGGCAGCTCAGATGAAAATTCACACATGCATGAATTTTTAAATCTCTGCACCAAGTTCACCTTAAACCAGCAAATAGTAGAGCCCACTAGATTAGAGAATATGCTGGACCTCATCTTCACCAACAATGATGATCTGATACGAAATGTCCTCATATCAAAAACAATATACTCAGATCACAACATAATAGAGGTCCAGACATGCATGCGGGGAGCCCCAGATCAACAAAATGTGATCAGCCGCGAGGGAGCTTTCTCCAAATTCAACTTCAATAACAAAAAAATAAGGTGGGACCAAGTAAACCAAGTCCTAAATGATATAAACTGGGAAGATTGCCTAAGCATCATGGATCCCAACCTATGTCTAGAACAAATTAACTCTGTGGTACTTGAGGTTTGCTCAAGGCAAATTCCCTTAAGGAAAAGGAGGAGAAGATGCGAAGGCAAAGAATAACGGAGCGACTACAGGAGGCCAATATCTCTGAAATACGTAGGGAGACACTAGTCAGAGAAATAGCAAACATCGAATTAAAACTAAAGGAATCTTACAGGAATCAAGAGACACGGGAAGAACTAAAAGCCATAAATGAAATTGAAAGAAACCCAAAGTATTTCTTTTCCTATGCAAAATCAAAGTCGAGAACAACAACCAGTATTGGGCCCCTACTTAAACTGGATGGGTCCTACACAGATGACAGCAAGGAAATGAGTGAGTTACTTAAATCCCAGTATGACTCAGTTTTAGCGAGCCACTAACCAGACTGAAAATCGAAAACCTAAATGAATTTTTATGAGAGTGCCACAGAACTTGACAGATGCATGCCTTTCTGACATCACCACGATGCCAAATGACTTCGAAAAGGCAATAAATGACATGCCCATGCACTCTGCTCCAGGCCCAGACTCATGGAACTCCGTGTTCATCAAGAACTGCAAGAAGCCCCTATCACATGCTTTTAACATCCTATGGAGAGGGAGCATGGACACTGGGATCGTCCCGCAGCTACTAAAAACAACAGACATAGCCCCGCTCCACAAAGGGGGCAGTAAAGCAATAGCAAAGAACTACAGACCAATTGCGCTAACGTCCCATATCATAAAAATCTTTGAAAGGGTTCTAAGAAGCAAGATCGCCACCCATCTTGATACCCATCAATTGCACAACCCAGGACAGCATGGGTTTAGAGCAGGCCGCTCCTGTCTGTCCCAACTACTGGACCACTATGACAAGGTCCAGGATTCTCTAGAAGATAAACAGAATGCAGATGTTATATACACAGATTTTACAAAAGCGTTTGACAAGTGTGACCATGGTGTAATAGCACACAAAATGCGTGATAAAGGAATAACAGGAAAAGTTGGTAGATGGATCTATAATTTCCTAACATGTAGAACACAAAGAGTAGTAGTCAACAGAGTAAAGTCTGAGGCAGCTACTGTGAAAAGCTCTGTTCCACAAGGCACAGTACTTGCTCCCATCCTATTCCTCATCCTCATATCAGACATTGACAGGGATATAAGCCACAGTGCTGTGTCTTCCTTTGCAGATGACACCCGAATCTGTATGACAGTGTCCACCGTTGAAGACACTGCAAGACTCCAAGCAGACATAAACCAAATCTTTAAATGGGCTGCAGAAAACAATATGAAGTTCAATGATGAGAAATTTCAATTACTCAGATATGGAAAATGTGAAGAAATTAAAATCTCATCGGAGTACAAAACTAATTCCAACCACACAATAGAGCGAAAAACTAATGTCAAAGACCTGGGAGTGATCATGTCAGAGGATCTCACCTTCAAGGACCATAACAAAGTACAATTGCATCTGCTCGAAAAATGACAGGATAGATAATGAGAACCTTCAAAACCAGGGATGCCAAGCCCATGTTGACACTTTACTGATCGCTTGTTCTATCTAGGCTGGAATATTGCTGCACACTAACTGCACCTTTCAAGGCGGGTGAAATTGCTGACCTTGAAAATGTGCAGAGAACCTTCACCGCACGCATAAGTGCGATAAACCACCTCAACTACTGGGAACGCTTGAGTTCCTAAACATGTACTCTCTAGAACGCAAGCGGAGAGATACATTATTATATACATATGGAAAATTCTCGAGGGCTTAGTACCAAACTTGCACACAAAAATCACTCCCTACGAAAGCAAAAGACTCGGCAGGCGATGTAACATCCCCCAATGAAGAGCAGGGTGCCACTAGCACGTTGAGGGACAACACAATAAGTGTCAGGGCCCAAGATTGTTCAACTGCCTCCCAGCATACATCAGGGGATTACCAACAAACCCCTGGCTGTCTTCAAGCAGGCACTGGACAGGCACCTAAAGTCGGTACCTGACCAGCCAGGCTGTGGTTCGTACGTTGGACTGCGTGCAGCCAGCAGTAACAGCCTGGTTGATCAGGCTCTGGTCCAACAGGAGGCCTGGTCACAGACCGGGACGCGGGGGCGTTGACCCCTGGAATTCTCTCCAGGTAGACTCCAGGTATAATATACAATACTGCATAATATACAATATTGCATAATATACAATACTGCATAATATACAATACTGCATAATATATAATACTGTATAAGATCTATAAAATTAAAAGCAACAATACCATGAGTTAAACAATGTGCTATTAACCAATAATTTAGAGAAGTAACTCTAGATGAGAAAACTTTATCAAGGGAGGCAAAAAGGTGGACTGTATGAGGGTATAGTTGTAGCAACACTGCTGTATGGGTGTGAGGAATGGGTTTTAAATGTTGCAGGAAGGAGGAGGCTGGAGGCAGTGGAGATATTCAGTGGTGTACCATTATTGAGTCATCTTGATAATGGTCCGGAATGGACAAAAACATCAACTACAGTTTCCTATGGAAGTTATGGGTTAATGGAGAATTCACAAAATGTTTTGTGTCATGTAAAGCAACACCACCAAACTGAGGGTGAACCTGTCATTATATTCTTGAAGAACAACTAAACTTAGGAATAGTCATGTATGGTAATGCCTAGGAAATGAAAGGTAATCAGGTCTGATCCAAGGAATGTGCAGGTAGCTCAAATTCCTTGGATCAGGAGTCCTGACTGGGACCAAGTGGTTCCCATGTAATGTACCTGGCAATAGATGGGACTGTTGAAGAGGAGGACGTCAAGAATGGTGTCATTGGTAAACTCCCTCAGTTTAGGTATGGATCGCAAGGTGATGGGCTTCAACTTCTCATCAATACCTGTGGCATCACCGTGCAGGGCCTGTAGCAAGTACAAAAATAACATTAACTTTTCTACAGGACATCTGCAAATGATCTTCTAGACAGCTGAGTAAGTTTCTGCAATGTCCTGAGAACATATACTGAACATTAATACATAGTACATTATGAAGACTTAACTTAGTGTAACCCAATAAAGTCAGGGTGAATTATTGCCATTAAGGAAAGCATATCAATAATGTCTGATCAAAGAAGAGGAAGGCAGCTGCATCCTTTCAAAGATACAGTACTATGTACCCCAAATGGCTCTTCTTGCTCTTTACCACTCTCTCATTTACCCTTACCTCACCTATGGTATTTGTGCATGGGGCTCAACCACAGCAAATCACCTTAAACCTTTAATAACCCAACAAAAAGCTGCAGAGCGATTGATTACCAAATCCTTCACTAGACAGCACACTCCACCGCTTTTTAAGACCATTAACTTGCTTAACCCCTAAACGGTCCAAATCCAAACAAATATATACATTCTCTCGCCCAGTGCCCCGAATATTTTGAATTTTTTTTTTTTTTTTTTTTATAGAAATAAAGAGTGCATTTTTCTAAGTGTTATAGGATAAAAAAATATAGGGTCAGTATTACCAAGATATGAGGCTGCTAAGTTGGCACTAGATGCTCACCTGATGGCAACATCGAGTCCTGCCAATATGCCCTTTTTTCTCATTTTTATATTACAGTGGAACCCCTAGTTTCGGCCGTAATCCGTTCCAGGAGCTAGACCTAAAGTTGAAGCGGCCGAAAGTCGATGCCGATATGCCTTTTTTTTCTCATTTTTATATTACAGTGGAACCCCTAGTTTCGGCCGTAATCCATTCCAGGAGCTAGACCTAAAGTCGAAGCGGCCAAAAGTCGATGCAATATTTCCCATAAGAAATAATGGGAATACAATTAATTTGTTACACCCAAAAATATTCACAAAAAATCATTTTTTTTTAAAATAAATATTATAGTTTTACATACAGAAAACAATGAGAAATAAATACGTATAAAGCACTAATTTTAATGGATAAATGAAGATTTAAATCGGTTGTACCTTTATTGAAGACTCTTGTTGGAGTATGAGAGAGGCAGGAGAGTTTGTTTGGAGGCAGGACAAGATTGTCATAAAATATGACACTAATATAAACTCTACGGCTTATATATCTAGCATAATTCATCTAATTATGACATAATAAACAATATTAATAACATAGAAACATGATATATACTCTAGAATGAATAAAATATGTCATAAGTCTCTCTCCCTAACTGACAGTGTTGTTGAGTTGTTTGTTGTTGGGTGTATAAGGGCCACTGAAAGATACGCCTTAAATAGTGATGGCCGCCAGACACGGCGGTGTTGTCAGTCGCCCTATATAACTCCAACAACATTGGAAGAGTTAAGTTTCGTGTCGTCATTTTTCTATCGCTTAATCGCTTAACTTACTTGCTACACTGTTAATGCTACACTTTATTGCTGGCTGGTACTATAGCCTTTATCGACTCGTGCTGCTTTAGTATTATACATATCGTAGAATCACTGAAGAAGGCACATTCTCCCCTCTCTCTTCCTCCTCCACTTTGGTACTTTATTACAATTTCTTTCTTCAATCCTATCGTGTTTGTCACTTTCTTTACCAAAGGGCTGCCACTATGAAGTTTCTTTGGGCCCATGGTGGCTTATTTCACAGCCACAATCAATAAACAAGCACTAAACACAATGAATTTATTGTGAAATGTTTGGATGAGTGCGCAAAGTAATGTTCACTCAAGGATAAACAAAGCTAGACTGGCTCACGACATCTGCGCAGGGAGGTGCGCAAGAGCGGGCAGGTGGACAGGTCTGGTACACTGGCCGAAACTCGGGGAAACGGCCGATAGTCGGGTTAAAATTGGGCGGAAAAAGCGACCGAAACACGAGTTGGCCGATACTCAGGGTAGCCGAAACTCGGGGGTCCACTGTATTAATACACCAAAATTCTAGCGGCTTCTAATCAAGCGGGAGAAAGCTGGTAGGCCCACATGTGAGAGAATGGGTTTGTGTGGTCAGTGTGCACAGTATAAAAAAAATTCTGCAACACACAGTGCATGAGAAAAAAACTCCGACCGTGTTCTTGGATTAAAATGACGATTTTGAGGTGTATTTTTGTATACAGTAGAACGTCATTTAGCACAAGATTATGTTGCACGTTACCGGTATTGCACGATTTAAGATTTGCGACACATTATCATCTTACACGACGTAAAGATGATATTACACGGTTCGGCAGGAGGGGAAAAATTTTGAGCGCATGGTTATTTACTGCCTAAGAATCCTCATGCTTTGAGGAAAAGGGAATTTGTTGTTTTTCCTTCCTGCAAACTGTAAGTTTATTCAGATACACGGGGCCAGGAGCTGAGTCTCGACCCCTGCAACCACAATTAGGTGAGTACAGTTACATACATTATCATACATAGCAGCATATGTGTAGAGAACCTAGGATAACCCAAGTCAGTCAATGGAAATACTGTCACTCTGACTTTTTGGGTTATCCTAGGTCTCTACACATATGCTGCTATTATGATAATCTTCGTAACTGTATCTGTGTATACCTGAATAAACTTACTTACAGTTTGTGGAAGGAAAACAAATAATTCCGCAGTCTTAGTTACTACTACTGTTGTTGTGGTTCAGCAGACACCACCCGCATTACCCACCCACCACGGACCCCACCATCCCAGCATTCGTACGTATTTCATACGCGTCAAGAAGTCCTGGCTACAAGCCAGCTGTGTTTGTGAAGAATAAAATAAGAGTGAATTGTGTTTTGATCTTGAATTAACAAAGAAAACAAAGATATTAGACAAGACATAACCCGTGGCCGTAATGAAGTGTTACTTTGTACACATAAAAGATGTAAACATAAGTTTGTGTGACTGACTGACTTACTTGACTGACTGACTGAATGACTGACTGACTGACTGACTGAATGACTGACTGACTGACTGAATGACTTGACTGACTTACTGAATGACTTGACTGACTTACTGAATGACTTGACTGACTTACTGAATGACTTGACTGACTTACTGAATGACTTGACTGACTTACTGAATGACTTGACTGACTTACTGAATGACTTGACTGACTTACTGAATGACTTGACTGACTTATTGAATGACTTGACTGACTTATTGAATGACTTGACTGACTTATTGAATGACTTGACTGACTTATTGAATGACTTGACTGACTTATTGAATGGCTTGACTGACTTACTGAATGGCTTGACTGACTTACTGAATGGCTTGACTGACTTACTGAATGGCTTGACTGACTTACTGAATGGCTTGACTGACTTACTGAATGGCTTGACTGACTTACTGAATGGCTTGACTGACTTACTGAATGGCTTGACTGACTTAAAGTTAGACACTCAGTTCAACCATGGACTTCAGTTCAAGAACTTCTACTATCCACCTCAGCCCAGTAGGGCCACAGCATAACTCTCCACTCTTCACAATCATCCACAAACACCAGCACCCACAATTTAAGGTAAATACTATTATTTCTATTACATTTGTAGTCTTAAGCAGTAAAAACAACATAATACATCACGATAATGAACTACAATTATATATTCACTTTTATTTTTGTAAGATCTGTTGGTCTAAAAAAAACTTGTTTGGCTTTTTGGGGACTCTCAGGAGGAACGTAACCCTATTTTTCCCATTAGTTCTTTTAATTATTTAACACGAAATTATCTAACACGACTTTTTCAGGAACGTAACTATCGTGCTAAATGACGTTCTACTGTAGTATTTATGGTTGTATTCTTGTTTTCTTGGTCTCGTTTGATAGAATGGAAGACATATTACAGAAATGGAGATGATTTTGATTGGTTTTATGATGAAAAAGACCTTGAAATTGAGCTCAAATTAGAGGAAATGTTTGATTTTTGCCGATGTTTAAGAGTAAACAAATGACGTCATTGTCCAATAAGTGTCCAACAAGCCATTCTAATACGCAGTCACGAATGGGTTGACATTATTTATACAATTATTACAATAATGCAGTAGTCTGCATAACAGTAAATCTTCTATTTTTTGTGTGAATAAAAATTCAAAATAGTAAACGTTATTTTAGTGAAAGGAATGTCTGCATTGTTCATTCTGGACCCTATTTTGAAATTGGCATCTTTTTTAATTTGCGTGAAATTGGCCAAATTGCAAATTTCTGACCACTTTATTGGGTAGTTGAAATTGGTAAATGGGCAGTTTCTTGTACTCAATTGATAGAACAAATGGAGTTCTAAAGAAATAGCTGTGAGTTTGGTTGACTGGAACAATGGAATTGGCCGAAAATAGGACTCAAAGTGAGCGAAATCGCCGATGCGTAAATATCGCCGAGAGTTTCTAAAAGTATTAGTCACAGGGCTGAAGAGGGGTTGTTGAGGTGGTTTGGTCATATAGAGAGAATGGAACAAAGTAGAAATGACTTGGAGAGCGTATAAATCTGTAGGGGAAGGAAGGCGGGGTAGGGGTCGTCCTCGAAAAGGTTGGAGGGGGTAAAGGAGGTTTTGTGGGCGACGGGTTTGGACTTCCAGCAAAAATGTGTGAAAATGTTTGATAGGAGTGAATGGAGATGAATGGTTTTTGGAACCTGACGAGCTGTTGGAGTGTGAGCAGGGTAATATTTTGTGAACGGTTTCAGGGAAACCAGTTAGCCAGACTTGAATCCTGGAAATGGGAAGTACAATGCCTGCACTTTAAAGGAGGGATTTGGGATATTGGCAGTTTGGAGGGACTTCTAAACTATCGTATCTGAGCGCCTCTGCAAAGACAGTGATTATGTATGAGTCATGGTGAAAGTGTTAAATGATGATGAAAGTATTTTTCTTTCTTTTTGGGTCATCCTGCCTCAGTGAAAAACGGCGAATGTGTTAAAAAAAAAAGTGAAAAAAAAAAAAAAGGGTGTTCCGCTTTACGCCGGTAGCCTGGAACCTAACCTGCCATATAAGGTCGGACCTACTGTATTTCTTAATTTTTTGAATGCCTCTTTTGTTCCTTCCGTGTTTCTATCTGGGATGAATGCCTTAGTTTCTGTTCTACTTCAGTAACTTCTTGATGTAGATTTTCTTTCCTTTGTCATATTCCTCTGCATTATACAGTTCCACAACCATTTTCTTCTTGTTCTTGTTTTTTTTTTTCAACAAGCTGGCCATCTGCCACCGAGTCAGGGTGACCCAAAAAGAAAGAAAATCCCCAAAAAGAAAATACTTTCATCATCATCCAACACTTTCACCTCACTCATACATAATCACTGTCTTTGCAGAGGCACTCAGATATGACAGTTTAGAAGTCCCTCCAAACTGCCAATATCCCAAACCCCTCCTTTAAAGTGCAGGCATTGTACTTCCCATTTCCAAGACTCAAGTCCAGCTAACACTTACAAAGTCGAACAGGCAGGCAGCAGGCAGCAACATGGCTGCTCCTATATTTGGCCATTCCCTGGGCCGTTGAGACTCCAGTGATGGTCTATTTGCAAGAACTGTTGCAACAACATACAAGGAACTTATAGTGACAAGAAAACTGACGGTGACTACAGCGAAATGGACCAAACAGAACCAAGACAAGAGACCTGCATTCAAATACCAGACCCGCTACCAGACGTACCAGACAAGCAATCGTTTTCCACCACACTGAAGTAACTGACTCAATATCAACTGCACAGTGTTCAATGTGAAGTCAACATAAGGGAAAACCTAATCAACAAATCGACAAGGAAACTGACAGGTCTGTAGTGTAGTGTCGGTTTCTTTTTTCTTCCCTCAGTGCCAGGTGAGGGGTGGAGAGTGCCAGGTGAGGGAAGGAAGTGAACATTTAAACATGGCTGACTGGCATTCAATCACCAGCTACTGCCAGACGTGCAACTACGAAGCGACGTTCTAACCATACTGACAGTAGCTGACCATTATATCAACTGCACCAGTGTTAATGGGAGGGAAGCACAGGAGAAACCACTAAATCTACAAAACAAACTCCAAGGCAACAGGTTATAGCGGCAGTTTTCCCTCAGTGCTAAAGGTGGGAAGAAAGTGGATTAGCAAAGAATATGTTTTAATAGCTGACTTCCATATTAACTGACCAGTGTACATTAGGAGGGAAACATAGGTGAAAACGTCAAATCTAATGACAAAACTATAAGGAATCTGCAGGGGTAGTGGCCGTTTTTTCCTCTGCCTTCAAAAATGGCTGACACATCAACTCTTCGAGGACCTGACAACAACACGACGAGCCCCGCTAAATGGGATTGATGGGGCTTTGGAAGTACATCACTATTGATTAAAACTTATTCTTACCCTGCAAGGATGGAAATGGCAAGAAGTGTGATAGGTGAAGCCGGTCTGTGAAGTGACGAGTGAAGGGAGTTTTAAGTAAGGGGTGAGGGGGTATGTGTTAACAAGCAATTTACTAGTAACCAGTGGTGATTTCTAGAGTAGCTACTAGGCCATTGCTAGGTGTCTGATAGGATCAGTGGTTTCTTTTTAAGAAAAAAATAAAAATAAAGAAAAGAAAATTTTTTTGTTGTAAAGTGATAGAGTGCAGAGTGACCATGGCTGGCATAAGAGGTGTTCATGCTGCCATAATTATATTTCTCATGATACTGAATTTCTCTGAAGGAAATCAGTCATGGGGTGGTAGCTCCCTGGAGAGTAAAAGCCCAACAGTGGCCATCCTACCAGAAACGTAAGTGCCATTATCGCCGCAAGGTATGGCAACCCCTCATATCCAAACAAACACAGTGGCGCACAGCTTTTATAGTGGCACTGTTAAGTGGTGATATCCATACTAATCCAGGACCTCAATCTATGGTACAGGTGCAAAATAGACAGATAAATCATGGTGATAATGAAGGTCTAGTAGCTAGGAATGATAACCTTACCTCCATATGTAATGCACCACCAGACATATGTATACACTGTACAAAGGTACGAAAGAAGAACAGTAAACATACCATATGTGAAAGGTGTATGGGGTGGGTGCATAATGGATGTGAGTTTGATTATGGTAATGGTGCCAGATTTCATTTTGTTTGTAACAAATGCACTTTGGCACAGTTACCCTTTAGCAATGATGACATTGATTTACCTATATTTAAGGCTAATGACCCCTTGCCATTTATTGATGATTATGATTGTCTTAGGAAAACAGGCCTTCACTTTATTCATGTCAACGAAAGATCACTTCTTCCAAAACTGGCACAGATTAGGATTCTAGCTAACAGAACTAGAGCTGCAGTTATATCCATCTCGGAATCTTGGTTGAATGATACGGTGACGGATGACGAGGTCAAAATAGAAGGTTACAATATAAAATGTTTAGATAGGAATAGAAAAGGTGGTGGGGTATGTGCCTACATAAGGAATGCCTTAGCCTATAATCCAAGACCTGATTTAAATAACAATAAACTGGAGATCCTATGGTTTGAAGTGTTGCATCCCAAGACCAAACCCATCTTAGTAGGAACTAGTTACCGCCCTCCCAACTATGACCAGTTCTTAGAGGACTTTTCAAGAGTCTTGTCTGGTCTTGATAACAATGTGGAGACAGTAATACTGGGAGACTTCAACATCTGTTTTTAACAGCAAAATAACGGGCTATGTAAAAGGCATAAGCAAATTCTGGATTTAAATAGTTACACTCAACTAATTAATACACCAACCCGGATCACACAGTTCTCAGCCACCCTAATTGACCACATACTTTGTAACCGCCCTGAGAACATTAGTCAGTCAGGGGTCATTACCACAGGTCTTAGTGATCATTTCATCATTTACTGTACAGTGGTCTCTCGGTTTTCGTGTATCTCTGTTTTCGTGTATTTCAGTTTTCGTGTAGTTTTTTCGTGGAAAACTGCCCTCTGTTTTTGTGTGTTCCCTCAGTCCGGAACCTGTCCACCAGTGCCGCGCACATACAAAGGCCGTAGGCCACCACCCACGCACCTCCCACGCACATTGCCACGCAGTCTAGCATTGTTTACGCTTGAGTGAACATCACCCCAGGAGTTTATACAAAATATTTATTAACAATTCATTGTTTTTGGGCCTTGATTATTGTGTGTGACTACTAAATAAGCTACCATGGGCCCAAAGAAAGCTCCCAGTGCCACT
>WNWK01053115.1:0-11970 GCA_009830355.1 Cherax destructor
CTGGTGGTGCCTAAAAGGGGCCGGCTGTGGTTCGTACGTTGGACTGCGTGCGGCCAGCGTAACCCCTTTTGGGTTATCAGGCTTTTTATCCCCCGAGGCCTGGTCACAGACCAGGCCGCGGGGGCGTTGACCCCGGGGAAACTCTCAGGAAACCCCGGTAATTACAATCTTAGCTGGCGCTAAACCCCTAGATGAGATGGCAAGGAAAATAGATTTTTGGGGTGACTCTTGCATCCTTTAAAAAGGAACCGAATTACTCAAAAATGTTCGAAACGGGAACACATGCAAAAAAACTTGTTCACAGTAAAAGCAATAATTTTATCCTGAAAAAAATTTACTTAATGTTTAAAAATAGCAAAAATTTCACATACAGCACAGATGAATAGGAAATTTTTTTAAAATAGATAGTTCGGGAATTTTAGCGCGTGCCCTATTGAAAAAACTAAATTAACTAAATAAATATTAAAAAAGTGACCATTTTCGCATGTTGATTTTTTTATTGCGGTTTTTCCAATTTTTTTTCATTTTTGGCTGTAATATAGTGAAAAAAACCCTTTTTTTCTTGTTTTCTGATTTTTTTCGCTAGTGTTGGTATTCATTGTAATTTATTGTGATTATAAATAATGTTAATGGAGATGAGTTGAGGTGGTATTTTTTGGGTTTTTTAAGAGTTTGTTTTAGACGGGTTGATGGGGGAAACAACACTTTATGTAAACAAAGGTTCACTCTTACAGTTTTGTCGGGCCCTTTAAAACTCTCTTAAACCCCCTTTTTAAAGGTTTCTTTTGATTATAAAAACACTCTTTTTAAAAATACTCATATCAACTAATCTGCTGCTAACAAGTGAGTTCAAAAAACCTGTATTAATGGCTATATAAGTTGAGAACCCAAAAAAATTGTTAAATTTATTGTGGAGATAAACTGAGGCAACCCACCTTCCCCCTTTTATTAGAAAAAAAAAATAAAATAAATAAAGAAAAAATTTTTGGGAAAAAAACCCCCTAAACAACCACACCACCTCTCTTGTATTAGTAAGTAAAGTAAGTAAATGAATTTTTAAAAAGGGTTTTTTTTTTGTGGAAAAAAATAGGGGAAAAAAGGGAAAAACCCACCTCTCTTGTTTAGTAAGAAAATAAGTAAATAAAGAAAAATTTATTGTGGAAATAAACCCCTGGGGAAAAAACCCACCTCTTTTTGTATTAGTAAGAAAAAAAAATAAATAAAGTAAGTTTATTGTGGAGATAACCACTGGGGCACCACACCAACTCTCTTGTATTAGTAAATTAAAAAAAAAAATTTTTAAATAAAAGGGTTTTTAAATTTAAAAAATTTTTTGGAATAACCACTAAACAACCACACCACCTCCCCTTGTATTAGTAAGTAAAGTAAGTAAATAAAGAAATTTTTGGGGTTTTTTTGGAAAAAAAAAAAAAACCACTGGGGAACCCACACCACCTCTTTTTATTAGTAAGTAAAGTAAGTAAATAAAGTAAGTTTATTGTGGAGATAACCACTGAGGAAAAAACCCACCACCTCTTTTTGTATTGAAGAAAAATAAAAATTTTAAAAAATTTTTTTTTAAAAAAATAAAAATTTTTTCTTTATTTTTCCCCGTACATAAAATGACATACAGGGCCATAGCTGACATCAATGACTTTTCTACTATAAAAGAAACCCCCCCTTTTTATGCTGGCATTTCCCGGGAAAAAGGGCCCCGTGCCCGGGGGTCGACCCACCAGTCCACTAACCCCCAGGATGGCCCACCCCCGGTTCTAACACCCAGGATGCGACCCACACCAGTCCCTCCCCCCAGGATGCGACCCCCCAGTCCCTCCCCCGGATGCGCCCCCCAGTCCACAAAAAACCCCAGGTACCCTTGGGCGATGAGGAACATAGGGAAAAAGGGGGGTAAAAAAACACCCCCCAAAGTTTCTATCCTGGCGGGGGTTGCCCCGACTCTCACCGTGTAAAAAAGATTTAACCCCCCCCACCAGAAAATAAAGTAAATAAAGTAAGTAAGTTTATTCGGGGATACACAAAAAACATAGATTATCATACTAGCAGCATATGTGGGCACCTGGGGTAACAAAAAAAGTCAGAGTGACTTATTTCCTTGTGGCCTTTTTTTAAACCTTAATTATAAAATGATATCTTATTATTGTACTATAAACAAGATATACTAGGAATAAGGTAAAGTGAGTTAGTATTTACATTTATATATGTGTTAGCTATAAAAAAAGTCATTCTCCTCCTTTCTGTGACTACTTCATTAGGTACCTTTCTGTGGCTACATTCATTAGGTACCTTTCTGTTTACATTCATTTGGTAACTTTCTGCCAGACATTCATTAGGTACCTTTCTGTATCTTACATTCATTAGGTACCTTTTCACTCTCTTCCTGAACTGGTTCATGCTATGACTGGCTTTGACATGTGCGGGCAGTCTGTTCCATTCCGTTCCATTCCAACCGAGCAAGATAAGTTATCAGGCAGTAATAGTGAACAGTCCATTTTTTCCCAGTGATATGAAAGCAAACAGTAAAGACATTACTTTCAGATCATCAAAGAATCAAATGAACGTAAATGTACCAGTGACAGATATAAAAGAAGCCGATTACTAGGTTCCCATGGTAGAAAAAGTGTTATGCTTAGATTCACCCATGACGGAAAACAGATCTAATTGATCATCTATTAAGCCAGGAAACAAGTATTCATTAATGGTGTCTGACAAAAAACGTCAGAACCTCTGGTATAGAATCAGAAGACTTAAGCGAGAGAATAATATAAAATCCCTGCAATGTTTCACTGGGATGGAAAAATTCTAGTGAAAAAAACAAGTGTAGGTCAGTTGTATACTATCCAGACTGAGAATGAACTATCAAGATTCCTTAGGGATGCAAATATAACAGAGACTGTATAAACAACAATGTCCAATACCAAACCCTACGTATAGTGAGTGTATGTTTTGCCCATCTACCTCATTTAAGTATTTGTCTATCCTCTGATGAATATTTTTGGACAAAAGTTTTACTTTTTTTTTAAAATACATTACAATTTTTACTTGGCCCATTTTTCAAACTACCGATATATTTTTATCAGCTTACTTGCTTAGAATTTATAAGTTCTATTAATCACCTTATTTGCTAAAAATTGTACTTATCTTTTAATATTTTTAATACTAATAAATTTTACTTTTTGTACACTTTTATACTCTTTAGCACTTATCTCTTTTAATTAATTAACTTTGATTTTCATTATATTGCCTTTAATAAATTCTATAATCACAACTAGTGCAATACTGAATCTTAATATTTGTTCCATTATAACTTAATACTAATCATAGTAACTTTCCAACCAGTTCTATTAGCTAGTTAAATAATAAATAAATTACACTGATATATCCTAAACCTCTGGACTTCTATTCAAAAGTCTGTTAATCCAATTAGCTAGAAAAATCAATTGATCAGATATCATATCTTTAAGTCTAGCATTATTCATTTTCTTAATCTTTTGAGAATCACACTCATATATAAACTTTTGTTTAATTAATTAACTTACTCAGGTGCTAACTCAGGTGCTATAGTTCTAGATTCTTATTAACTGTAAATTGACTACCTTAGCTCATTCTTTTCATTTTTGTAAACATATTCAACGTCTTAACTCACGTGCCAAGAAATCCTTTTTCCATTGTCCTATTCTTAGGTCTACTTGTGTTGTTCTAATTTTAATTATAGAATCACACTAAATCTTATGATTCCAAACATTGATCCTGAAATCAACCTTCTATTAAATGACTTACATGAACCTAACAACAATTGTCATTACTACACAGCAGAACAGGCTAAAACCTACTCAAATCCAACAATAACATAACTATCTTTAATTACAATGTCAGATCTTTAAGCAAACATTTTGATGACCTCACTGCATTATTAAACTCACTTCAGGCCAGTATGTCCATCATTGCTCTCACTAAAACATGGTTAAAGCCTCTCTACAGATATCTATGCCATTCCTGGTTACACAGCCATACACAATTGTCGGCCAGACCAACAAGGAGGTGGCACAGCTATGTTCTACTCAGACCAGCTTGAATGTATTAACAATACTTGCCAAGAGATGAACATGGAGAATATATAATAACTAAATTTAAATCCAAATATCTCAAAAACCTCTCACAGTTATAAACTCTATAGATTACCACAGTCAAACATTCAGCAATTTGGTGAAAAATTAGGAAGTATGATTACTGATGCACACATGAACAAAGACCACTTAATCCTCACAGGCACTTCAATATAAACCTCCTACAAGATCAGGACCCACTAGTAACTGAATTCACAAACACTATGAGCAACTGCTTGCTGCTCCCGACAATACAAAACCTACGAGAATCTCTTGAGACCTGTGCCTCTCTATTAGACCATATCTGGACAAACCATATCCCCATTAAAATCAGGCATAATCACAGACAATACCACTGACCACTACCCGACCTTTCTCATAACAAATCTCGGAAAATTACCACTAGAGAATACTAAAGTTACCTTCAGACTACATAATGAAAGACAGCTATAAATAGCTTTATAACAGCTATGACAAACATTGACTGGCAAACAGAAATAGACAACTTCCCAGATCTGACTTATGTATTAATAATTTTCTTAAAAAGACCCAATACCTCTATAATAAGCACTGCCCTAAAAAAACTAAACAAATCACAACTAAAAGATTAAATAGTCCCTGGCTAACCCCAGATACTCAAGTCCATTAATATAAAGCACCTATTGAAAAACAGTACAGAATGGGACAAATATCAAGAGAACAAACAAAACGCTACTCATCAAACCTAACGAGTCTGATAAGAAGGTCAAAAAACTGTACTATGAGAACAGATTACATAACTTAAAAGGTGATATAAAAAGACCTGGAAAACCCTATCTGAAATTCTAGGAACAAAAAGATATCCACAAACAGAACACTCAAACTAACAAAACCAGATGAACCCCTACTCCCACCTATTGAAACAGCAAACAAACTCAATGATTTCTTCTCCACCATAGGTAAAAAGCTGGCAAGCAAAATCCCAAGTTCTAATACTCCACCTAACGACTATCTCACTGGCACCTATCCGAACACACTATTCCTAGCCCCAACCAACCCAATAGAAGTTTCACTTATAATCAACACATTAAAAAACAAAGCAGGTGACCTAAATAACTTACCACCTTATATATACAAAAAAGCCTCTCAAGTTCTAACACCAATTATTGCAACACTTTTTAACAAATCCATTGAATCCTCTACCTTCCCATCAATACTCAAAATAGCGAGGGTCACCCCAATACATAAGGGAGGAGATCAAGCAGACCTGAATAACTACAGGCCGATATCTAACTTACCCCTTCTCTCCAAAATCTTTGAAAAATTAATTCATAGACAAATATATTCCTACCTCACCTCCAACAACGTACTCAACCACTGTCAATTTGGATTCAGGCCTAATAAAAATACAAATGATGCCATTATACACATGTTAGAAATAATTTACACCGCCCTTGAGAAAAAAGAAATCCCAGTGGGAATCTTCATTGATTTATGTAAAGCTTTTGATACAGTTGACCATGATCTGTTACACTTAAAATTATCGCACTATGGTATAAGAGGACACTCCTAAACTACCTAAAATCATACCTTAGCAACAGAAACCAATATGTGTACACAAATGGAGCTAGCTCCACCGCGCAAACTATTACCGTAGGTGTCCCACAGGAAGTGTTCTTGGCCTACTACTCTTTCTCATTTACATTAACGACCTACCAAATGCATCTCAACTACTCAAACCCATACTTTTTGCAGATGACACTACATACGTTATCTCTCACCCAAGCCCAGACACACTAGCCAACACTGCAAATACTGAATTGCAGAAAATATCTACCTGGATGATGACCAACAAACTTACTCTCAATATTGATAAAACCTATTTTATCCAGTTTGGGAACAGAGCTACAAACGCACCACTTAACATAATGATAAATGGGTCCCCTATCGCAAAACTCACAGAGGGAAAATTCTTAGGAATACATCTTGACAGTGGCCTCAAATTTCAGACACATATACAACAAATCTCCAAGAAAGTCTCAAAGACCGTGGGAATACTATCCAAGATACGGTACTATGTTCCACAACCAGCTCTCCTTACCCTATATCACTCACTCATTTACCCCTACCTCACCTATGGAATCTGCGCATGGGGCTCTACATCAATAACTCATCTCAGACCACTAATAACACAACAAAAGGCAGCAGTTAGAATGATAACAAATTCTCACTCCAGGCAACATACTCCACCAATATTCAAAAACCTAAACTTACTCACCATACAAGACATCCATACTTTTTACTGTGCCTATTACATACATAGAACACTCTATGCAGATATTAACCCACCACACAAACTTCTCCTTACTAATTTTAACAGGACACATGACCATAACACTAGACACAGATCACTCCTCGATGTTCCCCGTGTCCACCTAACACTATGTAAAAACTCAATGCACATAAAAGGCACGAAAATTTGGAATTCATTACCTGTCATTGCCAAAGAAACCCTACCTGTACCCCAATTCAAAACGATGCTAAAAAACCACCTTCTCACCCAAAGCTAATTGCTCCATATCAACCATTCCCAGCAAAGTAGAATAATCACTTAAAGTAAAACCTGACTATTCAAGTCAATGTAATGTATGAATGAACGAATGAATGAATATAAAACCTGTTATGAATAATACTTACTTAGCTAATTATTCCCACAACACTTACATTATAATGACCACGTAAACTAACGGCAATGCAATTAATTGTTTTAAATTGTTATCTCACTCAATTAGTTCCATTGCTGCAATAAATTGCTACAATTAATTGATATGTTCAACTTATATTCAAACTTTATAACTTAGATATGCAACTTTACTTATTTTATAAATTATCAACCATAACTTTTTATTATTTTATTATTATTATTGCTTTAATTTGTTTAAGCTGATTTAATTAATTTTATAATGAAGACAAAAGTACAAAACTATGTTCAAATTTCATAGCTTAAATACTCACCTTTACTCATTGTATACTATCTACAAAAATTCTTACAATTTAGTTTTAAGTTAATTTTAAGTCTGCCCAAAATGCCCTTCATACTAGGGGCTTTTGGCATGTACACCTCATTTAATCTCAATAACCAAATCTAATTCTTTGTATCATGTCCAAATAAAAATATTATTATTATTATTATTATTATTATTATTATTATTATTATTATTGCTGTACAATAAAAGGAGTTTGAAGCCTGGCCACTGACTGTGGCTACTACAAAGTTGTGCTCTCTCCCCCTAGTACTATGACTGCTGTCTCCCTAGTACAGTGATTGCTGTCTCCCCCTAGTACTATGATTGCTGTCTCCCCCTAGTACTACTATGATTGCTGTCTCCCCCTAGTACTATGATTGCTGTCTCCCCCTAGTACTATGATTGCTATGTCCCCCTAGTACTATGATTGCTATCTCCCCCTAGTACTATGATTGCTGTCTCCCCCTAGTACTATGATTGCTGTCTCCCCCTAGTACTACTATGATTGCTGTCTCCCCCTAGTACTATGATTGCTCTCTCCCCCTAGTACTATGATTGCTGTCTCTCCCTAGTACTATGATTGCGGTCTCCTCCTAGTACTGTGATTGCTCTCTTCCCCTAGTACTATGATTGCTGTGGTTCTCAGCCTTGACAAAATTAGCAGCAAGATATTCTGGACACTGTTTGTGAGCAATTTTATAAACTTGATTAAACTTTAGTTGTTTTACTCTGTCTTCAATATTCAGCATATCCAATTGTAATTCATCCTGGCCTACATGTTCTCTTGGACCCAGGTCCAGGATGAATCTTGGACCCAGGTCCAGGATGAATCTTGCCCAGGTCTAGGATGAATCTTGGACCCAGGTCCAGGATGAATCTTGGACCCAGGTCCAGGATGAATCTTGGACCCAGGTCCAGGATGAATCTTGGACCCAGGTCCAGGATGAATCTTGGACCCAGGTCCGGGATTAATCTTGGACCCAGGTCCAGGATGAATCTTGGACCCAGGTCCAGGATGAATCTTGGACCCAGGTCCAGGATGAATCTTGGACCCAGGTCCAGGATAAATCTTGGACCCAGGTCCAGGATGAATCTTTGACCCAGGTTCAGGATGAATCTTGGACCCAGGTCCAGGATGAATCTTGGACCCCAGTCCAGGATGAATCTTGGACCCAGGTCCAGGATGAATCTTGGACCCAGGTCCAGGATGAATCTTGGACCCAGGTCCAGGATGAATCTTGGACCCAGGTCCAGAATGAATCTTGGACCCAGGTCCGGATGAATCTTACCATTTTGTTCTGGGTTATTTGCAGTTTATCTTTCATTTTTTTTTGTCAAGGCAGGGTACCATGAAGAGCAAGCATAGTCCAAATGACATTGTATAAGGGCTAGACACAGGGTCCTGCGAGCCTCGGTAGGTAGACACTGTGCTTGTCTGTAGAGGAACTTCGGTCTGGCATTCACTTTCTTTACTACACTGTTCCCTATCAGTTCTCCTGACATGCATGGGTCAAAGGGGATTCCCAGATATTTTACTGAGGAAACTGAAGTGATGGGTTCCCCATTACACTGGACATTAAAATTATTTTCCCTTCTCAGTTTATGTTTCGTGCCAAAGAATATGGCTTCCGTTTTCCTGAGGTAAACTATAGTTTGTTGTCTTCTAACCATTTGCTGCAGGACTGTTAACTGTGTGTGCCTTGTAAGTTGCCTTATTATATTGTGAAGAATACCTGTATATTCGATGATTAGTCACTTATAATAATAATAATATAATAATTTTTATTTCAATGCATGTTACAAGTGTACAATGTTATTGGTAGTTACAATTATAAAACAATTATAAAACTGTAATGCAAGGAGAGCCACTGGCATGCCATGGCATTAGGGGCAGTTTATTCTAGAGACTTATTCACTAAGTACTTAATGCTAAAGAAATTGATTGAGTTTATTCTAGTTCTGTATTATTTAAATTATTAAATGGTTATACATACTATTAAAAGACAATACAAGAGAAATTGGTTGAGTTTAATCTAGTTGTAGAATTTATTTCAAATTACAGTATGTTGATGCTATACTAGTATAATAACAATACTAGAAATAGTTTTTAGAGTTTCATCTAGGTATATATTTTATTTCAAATTAAGAAAATGATGATACTATAAGATTTTAAATGACAATATGATGATATGTAAGATTAGTGATAATTTAAGGTGTAAATGATTGTTTATGTATAACACATGTGCCTGAAATGCTTAGGCATGCTAGTGGCCTTCTTTGTAATTAATATTTTATAATATGTAAACCACACATTGTAAGCTGTATAAAGAAATAAACATTTTCATTTACCCTATGCCAGTCTTGTTCTCATCTTTATACTTGCCTGTTTTAACATATTTTTGAATATTTTTCTTTTAATATTTTACTAGAGTTCTGGTATTAGTTATCAAAGATGTGGAGTAAGACTATTTCTCTGGTAAATCTTTTCTTAACCTGTGATCTACCCTAATACTATTTATTTCTAACCAATAACTTCTCAAACCTATCTTTTATACTAATATTGTGAGAAATTTCCTGTATGAACTTCAATATTACGTTCATACAAGTAATTTGGGTGGGATGCAATCAAGATAAACACCACTTACCAATTTTATTGCACCTCTGAGGTAGGTGGGATTTGAGACACTCTAGGTCACAGAAAATATAACCAGTAATTCTGGTACAATTAATTCTTGACTGTATCAATTGAGTTTGACTTGATGAAAGAGGGGAAGGGTTTAATACAGTTAATATCAAAGATATAACAACCTAACTTGAACATACAAAATTCCTGGTATTAACTTACGAATTTGTACCACCGGTAGAACACACCCTAACATTACCTAGCCAGTGAGAAATACGATGGCCAATGCAATCTACTGAACAAAGGTAAATGGTACTTATGGAAAGGTGTGCTGTAGGAAGTCACCGGTGTCCCTCCACATTGCAGTGGTTTCACATATTTTCTTCCCTATCTGCAGTGTACGACATCACCGCATTATTTTCTGGTCATCTAAGGCTGCTCCATTCCAATTTAGCCCCGATGACGATGAATTGAATTAGCCGGTTATTCTGACCAGTCTTCCACTATTTTTCCCCTATGGCGTCCTTCTCTCCACCCTGCCTGCACAGCTGCTGCTTCCTTTTCCACTCACAAATTAATTTTAAAACAACAGCAACACAATTTACACTATAAAAATTATGCACTATAAATTTGGGAAAATTACATCAAAATTTTCCATAAATATTTCATTAAATACCTGCCACATATGAAAAGGAAATGAAAATGTTTATTTCCTTGCAAAGCTTAAAATGTGTGGCTTACATATTATAAAATATTAATTACAAAGAAGGCCACTAGCATGCCTAGGCATTTCGGGCAGACTAATCCTAATTCTTACTCTATATTGACACAGGTTATGGAGCAGTACATTTTAACATACATTTTAGATACATAATTTTTTGTTTATTATTAACACGTAGGCCGTTTCCCACCCAGGCAGGGTGGCCTAACAAAGAAAAACTTTCATCATCATTCACTCCATCGCTGTCTTGCCAGAGGCGTGCTTACACTACAGCTACAAAACTGCAACATTAACACTCCTCCTTCAGAGTGCCAGCACTGTACTTCCCATCTCCAGGAATCAAGTCCGGCCTACTGGTTTCCCTGAAACCTTTCATAAATGTTACCTTGCCTACACTCCAACAGCACGTCGAGTCCTAAAAACCATTCGCTCCTATTTAACACGCTCATGTATAGAGATATATATATAGAGATATATATATAGAGATATATATATAGAGATATATATATAGAGATATATATATAGAGATATATATATAGAGATATATATATAGAGATATATATATAGAGATATATATATAGAGATATATATATAGAGTATATATATATATATATAGAGATATATATATAGTATGATATTATATAGTATATATATAGAATATATATATAAATATATATATATAATATATATATAATATATATATATATATATATATATATATAGATATATATATAGATATATATATTAATATATATAGTATTATATATATATATATATATATAATATATATATATATATATATATATATATATATATATATTATATATATATATATATAGTAAATAGATAGTATTAGAAAATATAATAGTATATTATACTTATATAATATTTACTATATCAATTATATAAGTGATATAAATAATATATATATATATATATAGAAATGTATAATAATAATAGTAGAATATATATATATATAATAAGATATATAATATAATAATATATATATAAAATATATATATAATATATATATAGATAATATATATATATATATATAGAATATATATATATAATATATATATATATATAGATATATATATATATATATATATATATATATATATATAATATATATATATATATATATATATATATATATATATATATATATATATATATATATATATATATATATATATATATATATATATATATAATATAGTATATATATATATATATATATATATATATATATATATATATATATATATATATATATATATATATATATATATATATATAAATATATATATATATATATATAGATATATATATATATATATATATATATATATATATATATATATATATATATATATATATATATATATATATATATATATATATATATATATATATATATATATATATATATATATATATATATATATATATATATATATATATATATATATATATATATATATATATATATAT
>WNWK01053116.1:0-11970 GCA_009830355.1 Cherax destructor
AGCTGCTCCCCCTGTCTATGTGAGGATAACAGCTGCTCCCTGTCTATGTGAGGATAACAGCTGCTACACCTGTCTATGTGAGGATAACAGCTGCTACACCTGTCTTGTGAGGAAAAAGCTGCTCCCTGTCTATGGGGGGAGATGCTGCTACACCTATGTGAGAGATAACAGCTGCTACACCTGTCTGGGGGGGAGATAACAGCTGCTACATCTGTGTGAGAGATAACAGCTGTTGCACCTGTCTGTGTGAGGATACAGCTGCTGCACCCTATGTGAGTGACAACAGCTGCTACACCTGTCTTGGGTTATTGTTTGACAAAACAGATGTCTTTCTAACTGTTCAGAATCTGTTATTATCGTTCTATTCACGGGAAGCGCTAAACCCACAGGGGGTTCATACAGCTCCCAGTGAAGGGAAGGGGTAATCAGGCTTGATCCGAGGCAGAAAATGATAGCTCCTGTACCTTGGATCGAGCGATTCACCAGCATCAAGACACTCCTTTCAGTCTTCTACTTTGCATCTGTTGTCTTGTATCTTCTACGTCGTGGACATGTCTCCTCTGAATCTTCATTCCCGTGTGTTCCAAGGAATTAGGCTACCCCCCTTTCCCCTACGATCAAACCTGATTACCTTTCCTATGAATAATAATAATAATCTATATTACTATTATTATTATCATTATTATTATTATTGTTATTATTGTTATAATATTAGAGTGCAAAGCAAAATAATATTTCTGTGATATGGTAATGGGTTGTATAGTAATGTTATGGAGCGCTAAACCCGCAGAGGTATACGAGGCTATTAGGTTCGATCCATGGAAGGAAAAGAGAGGTCCAGTTCCTTGGATCAAGAGCCCCTCGGCGGCATCAAGACACCTCCAGGGGATGCAGTGGGTTATACAGTTGAAATGTATTAAATTTATATGAGATACAATACTGTATTATTTATTGTATTCCTTCCAACTGGTAGTGAGGGAAGGGCTAAACCCGTAGCGCCTGGGGGCAATGGGAGTCTTATTAGATTCAAGGAAGGGGGTAAATAGCTCCAGTTCCTCAAACCAGGAGCCCTACACCAGCCCTGGATGGGCTCAAGCCTCATTTGAAAAAAAACTTGCCTCGTGGGGAAGGATGGGGATTGAGCTCTTGATCCATGGATTTGAGTTACCCTCCTTCCTTGGATCAAACATGATAACCTCCATCTCATTCCCTAGGCGCTTCAAGATTCCTTTTGGGTTTACCGCTTCCCTCACGGAATAAAAATATGACCATGTAAGATCACCATGAATGTTCTGGATTTTCTTGTAGATTATTATTATTATTATAATTCTACAGAAACGCTAAACCCACGAGGTTTATACAGCACCGGGGGAATTGATTTATTAAGTTTAAAGCCTATCTACTACACGAGGCTGCATGCAATATTCGCCACCAGTCAAGAATACTTTAATACCTAAAATAGGGATTAAAGTATCTTTGATATACACATCTCGGTGTATATCACAGATACACCTCGGTATATATACACTGATGAATGAGAGAAACATCGTGTATAGTTTCTTTCCCAGCTTCAACTATCTTAGTATCGGGAGATGGTATATACACCTCTCGGTGTATATCTCTCTGTATATACACTGAGAGTATACCTTAATCCATATTTTAGGTATTAAAGTATTCTTGACTGGTGGTGAAGATATTAGAAGCAGCCTTAATGAGCCTGGTGTAGCACAGTCTTGGTAACACCAGTGAACCTTTCCAGAAACCTCGAACATTTATAGTGACTCCCAAGTCCAGCAGTTGGTGTTGAGTTAGTGACGAGGGAGGATGTTAATGGTGCTCTCAACACCTGTGTGTTGGGTTAGTGAACACTGGGATGTTAATGGTGCTCTCAACACCTGTGTGTTGGGTTAGTGAACACTGGGATGTTAATAGTGCTCTCAACACCTGTGTGTTGGGTTAGTGAACACTGGGATGTTAATGGTGCTCTCAACACCTGTGTGTTGGGTTAGTGAACACTGGGATGTTAATAGTGCTCTCAACACCTGTGTGTTGGATTAGTGAACACTGGGATGTTAATGGTGCTCTCAACACCTGTGTGTTGGGTTAGTGAACACTGGGATGTTAATAGTGCTCTCAACACCTGTGTGTTGGGTTAGTGAACACTGGGATGTTAATGGTGCTCTCAACACCTGTGTGTTGGGTTAGTGAACACTGGGGATGTTAATGGTGCTCTCAACACCTATCTACCTGGAGTCTACCTGGAGAGAATTCCAGGGGTCAACGCCCCCGCGGCCCGGTCTGTGACCAGGCCTCTTGTTGGACAGAGCCTGATCAACCAGGCTGTTACTGCTGGCCGCAGTCCAGCGTACGAACCACAGCCCGGCTGATCAGGTACCGACGAGGTGCCTGTCCAGTGCCTGCTTGAAGACAGCCAGGGGCTGGGTTAGTGAACACTGGGATGTTAATGGTGCTCTCAACACCTGTGTGTTGGGTTAGTGAACACTGGGGATGTTAATGTTGCTCTCAACACCTGTGTGTTGGGTTAGTGAACACTGGGATGTGGGGATGTTAATGTTGCTCTCAACACCTGTGTGTTGGGTTAGTGAACACTGGGATGTTAATGTTGCTCTCAACACCGTGTGTTGGGTTAGTGAACACTGGGATGTTAATGGTGCTCTCAACACCTGTGTGTTGGGTTAGTGAACACTGAGGATGTTAATGGTGTTCTCAACACCTGTGTGTTGGGTTAGTGAACACTGAGGATATTAATGGTGTTCTCAACACTTACTGCTGGCCACTCAAAAAGGTAAGCCTATATACATGTACTCACATCCAGATACATAATAATGTGCATTATTCGTAAATATTCCTCATAGTGTCACATTCTTTACATGCTAAATATATACGTTAGGTATATACAAAAGTTATGTGACAACCAAAAATACCCCGATGACAGGTTTAGTAATTTTTCAGTGCAATTTATTTCCATGGGTTATTTTTATAGATGTATTTTAAATGTGAAGAAATGTATACTTGTATGGGTTTGGGACTACTATTACCTACTGTACTACTACTACTGCTGCTGTACTACTACTGTACTCTACTCTGCTGCTGTACTTTGTCCCACTACTCTGCTGTTTTTCTCTGTCTACTTCTTTATTGCTGCTTTTCCGGGGCTATCTGCTGTCCCCTTTTCTATGCTCTGTCCCCTTTCTATCTTGTCTTTGCTATCTCTTGCTTTGCTATGCTATGACTGGGGCTCTTTGGGGTTTACTTCTTCTATGCTTTGTTTGCTATCTACTGTCTAATCTCTGTAAAGGGGGTTTTTTTTTCTTTTCTAATCTACTCTGTCTTGCTATGCTCTGTCTAATCTCTTTTGGCTTATTGAAATTTTCTATCTGTTCTTTTGATCTCTGTCTTGTTTTCTGCTGTCTTGCTATCTGCTGTCCCGGGGCTTTTTTCTTTTGCAATGCTATTTTTTGTATGCTGTAATGGGGCTATGCTCTTCTTGCTATCTTTCTGGTATTGCTTGTTAAAAGCTTCTCTGTCTAATTGCATGCTTTCTATGCTATTTGGGGGTCTACTGTTGGGGCTATACTCTGTCCCTTTCTATCTCTGTACTGGGGCTATCTCTTTTTTGCTATGCTCTGCCCCTTTTGTTTGTTCGGTGCTTTTTTCTTGGGCCCAATCCTTGGGGTTAAAATTTTTTCTTTGCATGCTACTGGCAAATTTCTATGCTCTGTAATTTCTATCTGCTTTTGCAAAAATTTTTCACTGTCTGGGGCTTCTCTGTGCTGGTGTATGCTCTGGTCTTGCTTCTGCTGTGCAAAAAGCACCCCGCTGTGCTGGGGCTGCTGTTGGTGTTTTTGTTTCTTTGTAAGTTTTTGCTCTTTTAAGGGGCTATCTCTGTCTGGTTATGCTACTTGCTAATGCTATGCTCTGTGCTTGCTATGCTCTGTCTTTGCTATCTACTTTTCAAAAAGCAAAACTCTTTTAAAAACTATCTCTTTTTTAACTCTTAAAAAAGTCTATCTTTTAATCTAAAACTCTTTCTATCTTCTCTGTCTTTCTAACTCTGAAAATGGTATTCTCTGTCTAATGCTATCTCTGTCTGGGGCTCTGAAAAAGTCTATCCTGTCTAATCTATCTACTGTCTTTCTTCTCTGTCTAATCTCTGTTTTCTTCTCTGGGCATTCTTTTTCTAATCTATCTCTGTTGGTGCTTCTGCTTTAAAAATTTTCTTTGTTTGTGAAAAGCTTCTGTGCTGGGCTGCTGTAAAAAGGGGCTATCTCTGGCTTTGCTTCTGCTGTCAAAAGCTATCTCTGTATTTTTGCTATCTCTGTCAATGCTTCTTTCTATGCTACTGTCATCTATGCTCTGTCTAATGCTTGCTTTTATGCTATGCTCTGCTGTTCTGTAATGGTCTATGCTCTGTGCTTGCTTTATGCTTCTTTATGCTGTGCAAAAAACCCAAAACTGCTTTTCTTTTTTGCTGCTGTGCTTGCTTGCTATGTGCTATGTTTTTGCTCTGTCTTTTTTTTGCTGCTTCTTGCTGTATGGTCTTGTTCTCTTGCTTTTGTTTACTTTTCTAGTCTCTGTTTCTATGCTCTGTCTAATGCTTCTCTGTCTGGGGTTCTGTTTTGCTATGCTCTTGCTAATTGCAAAAAACTCTGTCCCCCAAATTTTTTGCTACTGTCTTGCTATGCTCGGTGTTTAATTGCTTCTACTGTGCTAGTGCTATCCCCGCTGTCTTGCATCTGCTGTCCCGTGCTACCCCGTTCTGGGGTTTTTCTCTGTGCTTGCTATGCTCTGTGCTAATGCCCCCTTCTGCTGTGCTTGCTTGCTCTGTCCCCTTTAATCTCTTTTGCATTTCTTCTCTGTCTTTATCTATTGCTTTGCTTCTGCTGTCTGGGGCTATGCTCTGGCTTGCTTGCTCTTATTGCAGTTTTTTTTTATTTTTCCCGTCTAATTTCTATGTACTGTCCCCAAAATTTTTTCTTTTTAAAACTATCTACTGTCCCAATCTATCTACTGTACTTGCTTCTGCTGTTGGGGCTATGCTCTGTCTAATTTCAAAAACTCTGTCTTTCTATGCTTTGCTTTGCTATCTACTGTCTAATGCTATTTTACGGGTGCTATGCTCTTCCCCTTTTCTATGCTCTGTCTTTGCATCTGCTGTCCGGGGGCTGCTTTTTGGGGTTCTTTCGGGGGCATGTCTGTCTTGCTATCTCTGTCTTGCTGTCTCTGTCCCTTCTATCTCTGTTTTCTCTGTAAATTTTATCTGCTGTCTGGGGCTCTGCTATTTCTGTGCTGGTGCTGCTTTCTGCTGTGCTTTTCTCTGCTTGCTGCTTTTGCTGGTGCTGCTGCAAAAGCTTTGCTCTGCTGCAAAAGCTGCTTTTGCTGGGCTGCTGCTATCTGCTTTATGGTCTCTGCTCTATGCTCTTTGTAATTTTCTTTTGCTACTGTTGGTTTTTCTGCTATGCTGCTTGCTTTGCTTTTTTATCTGCTTTTGCGGGCTCTTGCTTGTCGGGTTTTCTGCTATCTGTTTTTTCCTCTCTACTCTGTGGGGTTCTCTTCTCTGTGGGTTTCCCCGCTTGCTTGGTGCTCTGCTATTCTGTTGCTGGTGCTTTTATCCTTTTGCTTGGGGGCTCCCGCTGTTGCTTTGGTTTCTGCTATGCTTTGTTTTGGGGCTCTGCTATGCTGTTTCTGGTGTGCTGCTTCTGCTTGCATTTCTGCTTTTCTGCTTTTGCTGGTGCTCCCGCACTGCTGTGCTGGTCTGCTCTATCTTTTTTGGTCTCTCTATCTATGTCTGTCTCTCAAAACTATGTTTTTTTTTTTTTTTATTAAATCTGCGTTACAAACTTGACAAGGGTTTCCCCTTTTTTTCAAATTTCCCCAAACCAAAAAACTAAACCCCCTTCCCCCCAAAAGGGGGAGTACCAAATATAATATTACATCACACTCCATGGTTCCTTCCTTTTCGCTATAACAGACAAAATATCAACCAATTAATTCTACGTGAACGCCCCCAAGGCCCCCCAAAACAACTACAATCCCCCCCTTGTAAAACCCCCCCCTCCTCCAAGAGCGTTCACGCATGGTTTCCATAAGAAAAAACATAAAACCACAAAACAATGACCACACAAGGAATGAATACATATTACCCATGACACAATCTATATAAAAACATTTTTCCCCAACCATGGGATACATTAAACACAATATATACCCCCTACATATCCTTCCTTTTCCCCCAAAAAAAATCTTGCAACCCCAAACCCCCCCAATATTAAAGGGCCCCCTTTAGTATTTCAAATCTATAAAAATTTGTTAAACAAATATAAAAAAAGAAGGGTATCCCTTCTTATAAAGAACTATCCATACCCCCCACATCATCCCCCTCCTTTGGACCAATTCAAAACAAGAAAACATAAAAACCACACACACACAAAAAATGTTACATATTTCTTAAAAAAGTCTCTGCATTTCAACACAAAACACGAAAAAAAACCATAACAAAAAAAAACCTCCAATAATGACCTTCACAGAAGGCCCAAAATAGTGAACATCAATGATTATACAATCCATGTATGCATCTTATCCAAAATGGAACCAACCTTCGGCACAAAAGGTTTCCCTCAGAGATGTACTGAACACAAACTCCCCACCTTTTCCCCCCTATCTACCCCCTCCCCCCTAACGGCCTTCCACCTAAAAACCCCCCAAACCCCCTTCCTTCACCCAACTTACTATTTTACCCACCCCCGTTCACCACCCAAACCCCACCCCCCCCCCTTCCCCCCCAAACCCTCTCCCCCCCCCCCCCCTTAACCCTGCCTTCTCTCGATGGCGGGAAAACCCACCATACCATAAAATTTCCCCTGTTCCTACATTGGTCCAAAAAAAAGCCGCTCCCAACCCCCCAATCGTGCCCCCCCTCCTCCCCCCAAAACCCATGAAATATAAACTAATCCAATACCAAATAAAAACCCCCTGCGTATGCTGCCGAAAATGGATCCAAACTCGGGGGCCCCAGAACCCCAAACCCCCCCCCACCTGTTTAAACCCCCCCCCAAAACCCTTTCCCCCACCTCCCGCAATCCTCCCCAAACAAAAACGACATGATATCCGTTTCCAGCTCCCCACACGTGCCCCCAAACCCCCCGGCTACCAACCCCAGACGTAAAATTTGGGTCTAAAACCCCAAACCCCCTGAAAAAAACCCATATCCTCCTCTTCCCCCAGGATGTAACTTTTCTTTCGAAACCACCTCCATATTCCTTGCCAACTACGGGAAAAACCCCCCTCCCCTGCACCTCCCTCCCCCCCAACCCCCCCCCATCCAACCTACAACCCTACTGGGCCCCCGGGTCTTTCATCACCATTAACCCTCGAAAAAACCCCCCCCATACCAAAATATCCTTCCCCCCACCCCCCTGCCCCCCTCCTTCAATACAACCCCTCTTCTTCCCCCCCCCCCTCCATCAAAATTCATGCCTCCAAACAATTCCCCTAACCACCTCAACGGTATCAACCCTATCCCCCCCCCCTCGTTTGGTTTCCCCCCCCTCCCCTACTTGGGGCCGTGTCTCCCATGCCCCTGCCTTAAAATTACTCAACCGTTCATCCCCCACCAAGAGGATATCCACCGCCCAAACCTAATTTGCTATACCCAACACATTTATAACAAAATCTTTCATAATGTCACCTCTCCCCTCCCCAGCCCTCTCCTTCCAATTTCCGCATCCCCCGTCCTTTTAAATTTACCTCCACGCCACTCCACATCTGCCAAAAAATTACCCTATCTTAATCATTTCTACCCCCAAATTCCCCCCCCCGGGCCCCAAGTTCCCCCCCACCAACTTCCTACCTCCCCAAAAATTAGACTTCCCCCCATTAACCCCCCTCCCCCCTTCCCCTCCCCCAAAAATTCTTCAAATCCCCTTTAACCTTTTTTTATCCTTCCCAACCAACACTGTGGTGTCATCAAAAATAACCAACCATACCACCCACCTCCTCCCTCTCCTCGCCCCCCCTCAACCCCCCCCCCTACCCAAAATGTAAAAAGGTCCTGCAAAAGGGGGGAAAAAAGGTCTCGACAGAGGACAACCCTGTCGGACCCCTCTCTTTCCCTGCCCCCTTTCCCCCTTTTTCCCTTAATCTGCACTCGTAATAACGCACCTGAAAAATGTTTGAAAACCCTTTCCACCTTCCCCAAAAAACCCGCCCTCCAATATTCTTTTAAAACATTTCTCGATCAACCCCCTCATATGCTCTCTGCCAATCCCTCCCCAAAACCCCCCCCCCCCCTTTCCTCAATAAACTGTTAATTTTCCGATGCCCCCTTTGAATACTCCTTCCAGGCACCCCAAATTACCCCAAAACAAAAACCCCCCAAATTTTATCCTATTTGCCAAAATCTTTGCAAAAATTTTGTAATCTGCCGTCAACAAACCAGACTCCTATAATCCCTTAAGCCCTCAGGAGAATCTCCCTTGACTAATACTACTACCCCGTCCTCATTGATTCCCCCCTGAAACCATCCTCCCCCCCATTAAACAAAAACCCCGGGAACCCCCTTTTTTAAAAACCCCCAATGAGTTCGTACAAACCCCCCCCAACCCATGTCCCGGGGGGCTTCCCCAACCTCCAAAATCTCTGCCCCCACTCTCTTCCCCCTCCCATAAAAATCCCCATGCCCTCAAAAACCCTTCTCTGTCCACCTGATTAACCTTCCCCTTCCTGTATTGAACACGAAACCATCCTTCCCCCCCCCCCCCCTGCCCTTGTTCTTAAAACCCTCCCCCCTGATCCCATCCACCCCCCCCACTTTCAAAAAAATTTCATCCCCCTCCGTTTCTCAAATCCTTAAAACCACCTTTAACCTTTTTCCCCCTAAAACCCCCTCCTTTCCCCTCCTAACCCGTGGGTAAACCGTTCCTCTTGAAATCCAAAAACCCCTCAATTCCACTACCTCTGCCGTTCTCCCCCCCCCCAACCCCCCCCCTGACAACCCATAAAACCCTAATTTTCTGATCCCCAAACCCTCTCCCTTTTCCCCTTTTGACCCCCCCATAAAATTTCCCTAATTTCCTCTTTCCCTCTCTCCTCCCCATCTGACAACCCCCTTTGACACCCCACCCCCCCCCCCCCCCCCACCACTCTTGAACATCTCAGCCCCCTTCCCCTCTTCAAAATCTCTATTAAATTTTCCCAAAACTCTTATAAACTCCTCCCCCGTCCCACCCCCTTAAAACAACCCCCCCAAGACCCAAAAAACCCCTGGCCCCTTTTTCCCCCCCCCCCCGAAATCCACCCCCTTTCACATATTTCTGTGGGGCGTGCTCCCAAAACCTTCCTCACAAAAATATTCACCATTTTTCCGCCCCCCACCATCTACCCTCCCCTGCCCCCAAACCCCCCAACACCCCCCCCCCCCATGGCTCCCCGTCTCTAACCGAATCACATAATTCCAATCTCCGAAAAATTTAGCGGGGGGGAAACCTCGGACACTACGCCAACTCATTGTTTAAAAAAACATCCTTTAGTCTCCTATTGTTATAGCTGGCAAATACTCCCAAAAAACCATTACTCCCCCCAACCCCCCTTTACTCTAACTATTCTAACCCTCCTCCCCCCAAACTCTAAAATGAATGGACTTAACTCACTGATCCCACCAACCCCCCCTTTAAATGCCCCTGCCCCCACAAGCAAAAAAACCTATCCCCCCCTTTTCAGCTCATTACCCTTCCATAATTATGCTCTTGACAAAAAAACATCAACTTTCCCCTCCGCAAAGTTACCTCCACCCTTTACGTTTCCCCTTCCTGAGGCCATTCACATTAAATGTTATACACCTGAAACGTAAGACTGGGGTTTCCCCTTTGGGTTCAGTCTCTCTTTTCCATTATCATATGTCCTTCCCCATCCTTCCCCCTCCCCCCCCCCATTCCCCTTTCTTCCCTAGCACCCCCCGTACCCTTTGACCTACCTCCTTTCCCCGCCACATCTGCCCACTTTTTTTTCCCGGGGCAGCTGTCAACAAGTCATCCTCAGACTCCTCCCCGGCCTTTTCTTGGCTCCCCTTTCTCCTCAACTAACTCCATTTCCTCTTCCCTATGAACCTCTGCCCCCAAACCTGCGTTATTCACTTCCCTACCTATCATTCTCCCGCCTCATTTGATCATTTTGAAAAACTGCCCCAAAACAAAATTCTTCCATGGGGAAAAATTTATCCCGTTAACTCTGTTTTGGGCCTTCAAAATCTCTGCCTCCTTCCCTTTTATCCCCCATGATCAGCAACAGGGCCTCTGTTCCTCTGATGCCCCAGGGGACCCTTCCCCCGCCTCCCATCTGCCTTCCACCTGCTCCACCTCCTCGCTCCACGCCCCGGGGCCTGCCCTCCTGCCCCTCGTCCACCGTCATTTTTTTGTCAGAATTTTGAACCTCCTTGGGCTCCGTCCCCCTCCCCTCCCCACTTCCGTCTTCCTTCGTTACAGTCTGCCCCAGGGTTCCCCCCTTCCCCCTAACCGACAGGTTCGAATCGCCCAACATATGTAACATACACCTGGGTGAAAAAACCGTTTTACATAAGAAGGGTATCCCTCGTCATCTTGGAATACGTCCCCCCCCAAAATCCCCGCATAGGGCCCATTGCCCCCTGCCAACAGTTACTGCATGAACAATGCCATATTTCTGCATGACTTCAGTAATGTCACATTCTCCCCCCCCCAAAAAGGACATTCTTCACTTCACCCACTTGTAAGTGGCTGACACATCATGGAAAATAAAACCCAAGGCCTATTTTAAAACCCCCCGCCTCTTGTCCTGAAAGATCCCGATCCATATACGCCCGAACACGCCCCAAATTCACAAACAGCCCCTCGCTCCATTAAGGGTATCCCGTATAATTCGGGGTGGTCCACTCCCAGCACATCACGCAGAATGCAGGTAGAACAATATCCGGGGCTTGGGGGGAACCTGCTCCCGTGAATCTCAATTCCAACAATTAACCCCCTCCAACCCCCCCCCATGACAGTGAAAAAAAATTTCCGATGTGGGCCCCAGATACGCGGCACCCGCACACAACCAGGGCTGGGGTTGGATGCTGCTATCTCTGTGGGATCTCTCTATCCCCGTCTTTCTCTCTATCTCTGTCTGGGCTCTCTCTAAAACTTTTCTGGTCTGCTGCTTTTCTGTGTAGTTGCTCTTAAACTGCTGTTTTTGGGCTCTCTCTATCTGCTGTCTGGGGTTTTTGCTTGCTCTTGCTGGGGGTCTGCTGCTATGCTCTGTTGGGCTGCTGCTGCTATGCTCTGTTTGGTCTCTGCTATGCTGCTGTTTCTGGTGCTGCTGCTGCTTCTGCTGTTCGGTTGCTCTCTTTTTTCGGTTTTTGCTGCTATGCTTTTTCTGCTTCTGCTGTGCTAGTGCTTCTTCTCTGTGCTTTTCTTCTGGGTTACCCGCTGTTCGGGGGTGCTGCTTCCCCCTGTTGGGGGGGGGCTGCTGTTCTCGTGCTGGTCTGCTTTCTTGCTCTTTTTGCCCGGTGCTGCTCTATGCTGGGGTGGTGCTGCTGCTTGCTGGGCTTCGTTTGTGCTGCTGCTTCTAGTCTTCTTCTGTGCCCGTGTTCTGGGCTTCTTCTGGGGCTTGCTAACCCCCTGTCTGGGGCTTGCTGTACTTTTGCTATATATTCCTGGTCCTTTTTGCTTGCTGGTGCTGCTCTGTGCTGGGGCCTGTGCTATGCTGCTGTGCTGGTGCTGCTGCTATTCTGCTGTTCTGGTCTCTGCTATGCTGCTGTGCTGGTGCTTGCTCTGTGCCTTCCATTTTTTGCTTATCCCCCCCCTTCTGGCTGGGAACCTGGGCTTGCTGTCTGGTTTTTGTGCTGGTGCTGCTGCTTGCTCTGCTGGTGCTGCTCTATGCTGGGGGTGCTTTTCTGTTTTGCTGCTATGCTGCTGTTTTTGGGGCTGCTTATTTTCT
>WNWK01053117.1:0-11969 GCA_009830355.1 Cherax destructor
GACACAGTTCCCACAAGAGGTTAATGCAAAAGCGGGGAGGATCAGGCAAAACGGAAAAAGGCACTGCAAAGAATCAGAGAATATCTGAGGGGGAGGCAACAAAAAAGTCATGGTAGGGGGACGAGGGTCGGGGGTGGGCACCGGGGGCGGGGGGGGGTTTCCCCACAAGGGTCAGTCCTGGGACCGGTATTTTTTTTGGTATAGTGTGACATAACGGAAGGGATAGACTCAGAAGTGTCCCTGTTTGCAGATGAGTGAAGTTAATGGAAAATTAAATCAGTCGAGGATCAGGCAGGACTAAAGAGACCTGGACAGGCTAAAGCCTGGTCCAGTAACTGGCTCCTTAATTTAACCCTGCCAAATGTAAAAGTCATGAAGATGGGGGAAGGGCAAAGAAGACCGCAGACAGAGTATAGTCTAGGTGGCCAAAGACTGCAAACCTCACTCAAGGAAAAGATCTTGGGGTGTGAAACCGAGCACATCTTCTGAGGCACACATTAATCAGATAACTGCTGTAGCATACGGGCGGCTGGAAAACCTAAGAATAGGTTCCAATACCTCACTAAGGAATCGTTCAAGACTCTGTACCCCATATCGTCAGGCCCATACTGGAGTATCAGCACCAGTTTGGAAACCCACCCTGGTCAAGCACGCAAGAAACTAGAAAAAAGTGCAAAGGTTTGCAACAAGACTAGTCCCAGAGCTAAGAGGATAGTCCTACGAAGAAAGGTTAAGGGGAAATCGCCGCGACACTAGAGGACGGGGAGGGTTGGGGGAGACTTGGTAACGACATAAAAATACTGAGAGGAATAGATTTGGACAGAGACGAGATGTTCCAGAGAGGGGACACAGAAACAAGGGGTCACAATTAAGTTGAAGACCCCTATGAGTCAGAGATGTTAGGAAGTATTTTGTCATAGAGTTGTCAGGATGTGGGAATAGCCTAGAAAGGGACGTAGTGGAGGCAGGAACCATATATAGTTTTAAGACGAGGTTTGGTAAAGCTCATGGAGCAGGGAAGAAAACCTAGTAGCAACCAGTGAAGGGCGGGGCCAGGAGCTATGACTGACCCCTGCAACCACAAATAGGTAGTATACACACACACACACACACACACACACACACACACATAACACATAACACATAACACAGGGGGGAGCATATCTACTGGGGCCCAAGAAGGGAGACAAGTGCAAGGCAAGCAGTGAGCAGTACGGTGACTGCATTTAAGTACCCCCAATAAAAAAAGAAACGAAGAGGTACAATACCCAGCAGGGTGTCACACCAGGAGAGTATCAACAATCTGAGACCCAGAAGACATCGGATGTAATGTCAAAATCCTAGTTGTGGTATGCATGTTTTGCAGGTTCCTGGGCCCTGAGTTGCGGGAAGTGTGGGAAAATCCCTGCTCGGAGGAGCTGGAAAACATAAGAATTTCATAGGTAGGAAGATAAGTTGGGCGCGGGGGCTACCCCAAATGTACACATTGTGCACGCCACACACAAAATACACTTGAAGTAGTCAGGACACAGAAGTAGTATACCATACAACTGTTCATGTATTAGCATCAATATTATTACCAATGTATAAGTAGTAACTTTTAGTAGCAGTGGTTAGTAGCATTCTAGAATTAAAATTAAATTAGGTTGGCCCGTGAACGAGATGCCAAGACGCACCACACACACACACACACACACACACACACACACACACACACACACACACACACACACACACACACACACACACACACACACACACCCCCCCCCCGCTCACATAAACCAACAATTGGGTTTGTCTTAGCTTAGCTTATTAGTATTACTCGTTTCTGGGAACTAGTACTAGCAAAGTTTGTTTAAAATTAGGGTGTATTCCAAACCTTGTGAAGTATTGCAAACTTTAGGAAGATTATCTTAACAGACGGACACAGTCACACGAACACTAGACTACTCTGACAGTGTTTATTCAATAAGTAAGCAAAGTTATACAGGTATACACGAAAGTACAGTGATAGGCTATCACACGGAGCATACGTGTAGGGAGCCTAGGATAACCCAGAAGGCCTCACAGTGAAATATTCTAATTAAATCAATGCAGTGAGGACAGGCACACACAATACACGTACACACACACTCACTCACATGACAGTAGACCTACAAGAACCTGACCACTAACCCAATAACACTTCCCCTCCCCCTCCCCCACTTGTACCTCCTAACCCTCCTACACACCTCTCTCTCCCCCCCCACACACACACACACACACACACACACACACACACACACACACACACACACACACCCCCCCCTACACACACTCACAAACACACACACCCCCTCCTACACACACACACACATACACACACAAACACAAACACACAATACACACACAAACACACACAAACACACACACACACACACACACCACACACGGCTGAAACCTGATATGATGGTCACCTTCAGACCCTCCCATACCCTACCATACTAACACTACACCCTATCCCTCCCCACACACGCACCCTCCCTCTCACTCTCTCTCTCTCTCCCTTCCCTCTCTCCCTCATCCCCCACCCTCTCCCTCTATATGCCCCCCTATACCCCTCTCTCTCTCGCTCTCCCCTCATCTCTTCTCTTGGCTTGTCTTAGCCTAGCTTAGTATCATTATTCGATATGGAATTAGTACCGCAAAAAATTTTAAAATATTAGAGTAGTCCATACCTCCTCTCCCTCTCTATACCTCCCTCTCCCCTCTCTACACCCCCCCCTCTCCCCCTATCTCCCCCTCCCTATCCCTCCCTCTCCCTACCTCTCTCTATCAATTTTCCCTATCTCTCTCTCTCTCACCCCCTCCCCCCTCCCTCTCCCTCTATCTCCCTCCCTATACCTCCGTCTCTCTCTCTTTCCCATCTCTCAACTCTCTACCTCCTCTCCACCTCTCCCTCTCTATCCACCCTCGTCCACACTACCTCTAAGCTATCTCTCTCCTCCTCACCCCCTTCCCTATCCTTTCTCCTTTCTCCCTCCCCCTTCCCTATCCCTCTTCTTTTCCCTTCTTCTGATATTTCAATACATCCACAAGGGCACACCTGGGGTATGGGCGGCTCAGGGAGAGGTGTGTCAACGGAGGACGATGGCCGATATGGGTAGGCCACAGTGGGGCGGAAAACATCGCAAGGGAAAAGGAATGGGAGGGAAGATATTGGTGATCACTGAGGAGGAATTAAAAAAGGGAAGAAGAATGGGGAGAGGAAGATATTGGTGATCAGAATGGGAATGGAGAAAATGATAGCTGAGGAGAAATAGAAAATGGGAAATGAAATTAAAAAAGCAGAAGCCAAGATAAGGATCTTAGAAGTGAAGCTGCAGGGAATGACACAGAATAGAGACAAAAGTACCTGGGAAACAGCGCTGGGCCCGGTTTGGGCCGCCAAATGGAAAAAGAGGAGAAAAAAGGAGAACTCTTGCATGCACAGACACTGGCAGACACAAGGGGGCCCAAAGCAAGACGAGCAGGATACTAAAACACGAGAGGGACATAGAAGAAGCAGACAGGGACAAGAGGAGCACCACAGTAACAACGAATGAGAGCACAGTAACAAAACACGAGAGGGCAGACAAAGCAGCAGACACACTAAACGCGGAGACTCCATCAACACACTGCAACGGACAGGGACTTTTGAGCAGGCCGGACACACAAAGGAACACGGGGGATACAACCATGACAGCACCGGGAGAGGCTAATGCACCTCTGATGAGGCAATGGGAGACACAGTGGGAGGAGGAAAGGGAGAGGTCGATCTTTATCTATGGCCTGAAGGAAGTCGAAGGGGACACCCACGACAGAAGAAAACAGGAGGAGAAAGAAAGGATCGAAGGTATCATGCTAGCAATAGGGGGAGACACGTCCCAAGTGACAAATTTTCGGAGAATTGGGTGGTACACAAGGGAAAGAAATCGACCTCTCAAGGTAATCTTCAAAGCAGAATCAGCCCGCACCATGATCCTGCAAGAGAAAGCACGGCTGAGGACGAATCAGGGGTACCGGAATGTATACCTAGATCGGGACAGAACGCAGGAAGAAAGGGAGGCTCGGAAGGAGCAGATAAGAAGGCGAAGAGAGGAGAGAGAGGAGACAGCAAGATACGGAGGACACCAAGCCCAAACAGGACAAACACACACACTGGAAGTACCCACGGTGGGCCTAAAATCACAAAACCCCACGCCAACCATACACTCTAACACCACACACACTCATCAGTCCCACTGCCCCCACCCCAGCAACCCAAAACACACCATCACAGCTACCCACCACCCCCACCACAAACTCCACCCCACCAACCCATACCCCAACCATACAATCCCCCCACCCATGCTGCAACCCCCTATGGGCACCCCACCCACACCCCCTCAACCCACCAAGATCTCCCCAGGGACACAGTATTGGAAACAAGGTTGAAGGTTTGGTACACAAACGCAGATGGAATTACGAACAAGTATGAAGAGTGGAATGAAAGAATAGGTGAAGTGTCCCCAGACATCATAGCTGTCACAGAAACCAAACTAAAGGAGACAGTATCAGATGCAATCTTCCCACAGGGATATCAGATCCTGAGGAAAGATAGAAGGAGCCGGGGGGGGAGGAGGTCGCACTGCTTTGAAGGAACCGTTGGAAATTTGAGGAAATGGAAGGAATGGAGGTGTGTAGAGAAAGGGACTACATAGTAGGTACCATCCAGTCTGGGAACACAAGATAATCATTGCAGTGATGTATAACCCACCACAGAACTGCAGGAGGCCAGGTGAGGAATATGATGAGAACAACAGAGCGATGGTGGACACTCTGGCGGAGGTGGCAAGAAAAGCGCACATGAGCAGAGCGAAGCTACTGGTCATGGGCGATTTCAACCACAGGGAGATCGACTGGGAGAACCAAGAACCACGTGGGGTCCAGAAACTTGAGAGCCAAGATGATGGATGCGGTACTGGAAAACCTGATGCACCAACATGTCAGGGACACGACCAGAGTGAGAGGAGAAGATGAACCAGCAAGACTGGACCTTGTATTCACCCTGAACAGCTCAGATATTGAAGACATAACACACGAGAGCCCCCTGGGAGCCAGTGACCATATGGTGCTGAGCTTTGAGTACATTGTAGAGCTACAGGTGGAGAGGGAAAACGGTACCGAAAGAGACAAACCAGATTTTAAAAGAGGAAACTACACAGGCATGAGGAATTTCCTGCAGGAGGTTCAGTGGGAAAGGAAATGGATGGACAGACAATAAATGAAATGATGGAATACGTAGGGTCAAAGTGCAAGGAGGCAGAGGAACGGTTTATACCCAGAGGAAAAGATTAAACGGGAAATCAGAAAGAGCCCTGGTTTACCCAAAGGTGCAGGGAGGCAAAGAATGGAAAAGGTACAGAAGGCAAAGAACCCAAGTAAACAAAGAGAGTAGTAGAAGAGCTAGAAACGAGTATGCACAGGTACGGAGGGAGGCCCAGAAACAGTACAAAAACGACATAGCATCGAAAGTTAAGTCCGACCCGAAGCTCATGTACAGTCACATCAGAAGGAAGACAACAGTTAAAGACCAGGTGATAAGGCTGAGGAGAGAAGATGGGGAACTCACAAGCAATGATCAAGAGGTATGTGAGGAGCTCAACTTGAGGTTTAAGGAAGTATTCACAGTGGAGGAAGGAAGGCAGCTGGGTAGACAGGATGGGGTGCATCACCAACAAGGGATGTACCAAGTGCTAGAGGGCATACACACAACTGAGGAGGTGAAGCAGTTACTCAGTGACCTTGATACCTCAAAGGCGATGGTCCGGACAATATCTCCCGTGGATTCTTCGGGAAGGAGCTGAGGTACTGAGTGTGCCACTTACCATAATATTCAACACATCCCTTGAAATGGGCAGATACCTGAGGTATGGAAGAAGGCCAATGTAGTCCCCATCTTTAAAAAGGAGACAGAAAAAAGGCACTAAACTATAGACCGGTGTCACTTACATGTATAGTGTGCAAAGTCCTGGAGAAAATCATCAGGAAAAGAATGGTGGAGCACCTCGAGCTGAACAGGATAATAAACACCAGACAGCACGGATTCCGGGAAGGCAAATCCTGTGTAACAAATCTCCTAGAGTTCTATGATAAAGTAACCGAGGTAAGGCAAGAGAGAGAAGGGTGGGTTGATTGCATTTTCCTGGACTGCAGGAAGGCCTTCGACACAGTTCCTCACATGAGATTAGTAAAGAAGTTGGAAGAACAAGCATGTATAACAGGAAGGGCACTGGAATGGATCAGGGAATACCTCACAGGGAGGCAGCAACGGGTCATGGTGCGTGATGAGGTATCACAGTGGGCGCCTGTGATGAGCGGCGTACCGCAGGGGTCAGTCCTAGGACCAGTGTTATTCTTGGTATATGTAAACGACATGACGGATGGGATAGACTCGGAAGTGTCTCTGTTCGCAGATGATGTGAAATTAATGAGGAGAATCACATCGGAAGAGGACCAAGCAGGACTTCAAACAGACCTGGACAAGCTTGACATCTGGTCTAGCAACTGGCTTCTTGAATTCAATCCCACCAAATGCAAAGTCATGAAGATCGGAGAAGGACAAAGAAGACCGCTGACAGAGTACAGGCTAGGTGGACAAGGGCTACAAACCTCGGCAAAGGAGAAAGACCTTGGGGTGAGTATAATGCCAAGTACGTCTCCGGAGGCACACATCAACCAGATAACTGCGGCAGCATATGGGCGACTGGCAAACCTAAGATTAGCGTTCCGTTACCTAAACAAGGAATCGTTCAAGACACTGTACACCGTGTACGTCAGGCCCATACTAGAATATGCAGCACCAGTCTGGAACCCACACCTGGTCAAGCACGTAAAGAAACTAGAGAAAGTGCAAAGGTTTGCGACAAGGCTAGTTCCACAACTCAGGGGTCTGTCCTATGAAGAAAGGTTGAGGGAAATAGGACTAACAACACTGGAGGAAAGAAGGGTCAGAGGAGACATGATAACGACATACAAAATACTGCGGGGAATCGACAAGGTAGACAGGGACAGGATGTTCCAGAGAGGGAACACAGAAACAATGGGACACAACTGGAAGCTGAAGACTCAGATGAGTCAAAGGGATGTTAGGAAGCATTTCTTCAGCCACAGAGTAGTCAGGAAGTGGAATAGTCTAGAGAAAGATATAGTGGAGGCAGGAACCATACATAGTTTTAAGACGAGGTATGATAAAGCTCATGGAGCAGGGAAACCCCTGTGGTTTAGCGCTTCTATTTGATTATAATAATAATAATCATGGAGCAGGAGAGCAGAGACCCAGTAGCGGACAGCGAAGAGGCGGGGCCAGGAGCTGAGTCTCGCCCCCTGCAACCACAATTAGGTGAGTACAATTAGGTGAGTACACACACACAACACACACACACACACACACACACACACACAGAGCTATGACTCGACCCTGCAACCACAAATAGGTGAGTACACACACACACACTACATTGATTTAAGTTGTCCTCTTCAGTAAGGTGTTTACCTGGGAGAATAAGGCTTATATCGCACAGAGCAGATCACCTTCACTAGAATATTGCCTGCCTGATAAAATATTCCTCATTTTAATGTCAGTGTGACTGTCTTTATCATCGTCTCAGATTTAAACATTAGTGTTCAAGCACATTTATATGGAATGAAGAAAATTATTCAAGAATAAAGTTTTCTCTATTCAATATAAATGTGAAGAATGACAAAATAATGGTCTTGGAGTTGTTACAAGATAACAGAACACAGACATGTTGTGGGACCGTCTTACAGAGGACAGACATGTTGTGGGACAGTCTTACAGAGGACAGACATGTTGTGGGACCGTCTTACAGAGGACAGACATGTTGTGGGACCGTCTTACAGAGGACAGACATGTTGTGGGACCGTCTTACAGAGGACAGACATGTTGTGGGACCGTCTTACAGAGGACAGACATGTTGTGGGACCGTCTTACAGAGGACAGACATGTTGTGGGACCGTCTTACAGAGGACAGACATGTTGTGGGACCGTCTTACAGAGGACAGACATGTTGTGGGACCGTCTTACAGAGGACAGACATGTTGTGGGACCGTCTTACAGAGGACAGACATGTTGTGGGACCGTCTTACAGAGGACAGACATGTTGTGGGACCGTCTTACAGAGGACAGACATGTTGTGGGACCGTCTTACAGAGGACAGACATGTTGTGGGACCGTCTTACAGAGGACAGACATGTTGTGGGACCGTCTTACAGAGGACAGACATGTTGTGGGACCGTCTTACAGAGGACAGACATGTTGTGGGACCGTCTTACAGAGGACAGACATGTTGTGGGACCGTCTTACAGAGGACAGACATGTTGTGGGACCGTCTTACAGAGGACAGACATGTTGGGGACCGTCGAACAGAGGACAGACATGTTGTGGGACCGTCGAACAGAGGACAGACATGTTTGGGACCGTCGAACAGAGGACAGACATGTTGTGGGACCGTCGAACAGAACACAGACATGTTGTGGGACCGTCGACAGAACACAGACATGTTGTGGGACCGTCAACAGAACACAGACATGTTTGTGGGACCGTCGAACAGAACACAGACATGTTGTGGGACGTCGAACAGAACACAGACATGTTGTGGGACCGTCGAACAGAACACAGACATGTTGTGGGACCGTCGAACAGAACACAGACATGTTGTGGGACCGTCAACAGAACACAGACATGTTGTGGGACCGTCTTACAGAGCACAGACATGTTGTGGGACCGTCTTACAGAGCACAGACATGTTGTGGGACCGTCTTACAGAGCACAGACATGTTGTGGGACCGTCTTACAGAGGACAGACATGTTGTGGGACTGTCTTACAGAGCACAGACATGTTGTGGGACCGTCTTACAGAGGACAGACATGTTGTGGGACCGTCTTACAGAGCACAGACATGTTGTGGGACCGTCTTACAGAGGACAGACATGTTGTGGGACCGTCTTACAGAGCACAGACATGTTGTGGGACCGTCTTCATTTGTATTAAGTAATTGTTCATATCTTCACCAACTTGTAGGTAATATACACCAGGTTTATACCACATGATCAGTGGGCAGAGTAGATGCAACAGTAATTGTTTGCTGTATGTGTATATAGTGCCAAGGATCTCCTTGTACACCTCCTCCTCCTAGTATCAAAAGCACTATAAGCTACAGCATGACACCTTAGCTAGCACTGACCTCAAATACAGGAGAAAAAGTTGATGAGTTCCACTCGCAACGTCACGAACCCATCTTCTTCACGGGGTTTATATAACATATAATTGTACACGATTAGATCAAGTTCCTTGGTAGTGTGCTTTCTCAAACAAACAATCATCACAGGTATCACTATTGTGAAAATGTTGCTGGTAGAGAGAGAGAGAGAGTGAGAGAGAGAGAGAGAGGCTTGTGGAAGGAACGTGTAAGGCGACAGTTGGCGAGGGACTGCAGTTAAGTCTTGACTGGTAGAGGGTAGTGATCGGCCCTTCTTATCAATCTTTATCTTTCATCTGGTACTGGTCTTGTGTCAGTGGTAAGAGTCGATGTAGCGGTAGCCTCTGTAGATAATGCCAGTTCTTCAGGCAGTTTCTGCTGTCTATAATAAAAGTTTACAAACACTTTGCAATCAATGCTATATATATCTTAGGAAGGCCTACACTGTTAGTGTAGTGGATAGTACAGTGAACATTTACACTGTTAGTAGTGGATGGACAGTAAAGACCTACACTGTTAGTGTAGTAGGTAGTACAATGAATGTCTAACTGTTAGTGGTGGATGGTAAAGAGAAGACCTACACTGTTAGTGTAGTAGGTAGTACAATGAATGTCTACACTGTTAATGGTGGATGGTACAGAGAAGACCTACACTGTTAGTGAAGTAGGAGGTACAGTGAACGTCTGCACTGTTAGTAGTGGATGGTACAGTGAAAACTTACACTGTTAGTGTAGTGGATGGAACAGTGAATCATTACTTACTATCAGAGAAAGATAAGATATCCCTTAACACATTCCTTTATCAGGCCAAAACACCGTAATAGATACTGACGTTACAGCTGATAATGTACTTGTTAATCGCACTAAAATGAGATTAAATAGTTACCTTGATTAAAAAAACCCACAGGAATCCATATGATGGAAAGCAGCAAATGTGTGAAGATTTTAGTTTACTTGAATATGTAATATACTGATTATATGTGATGAACAAGATCAAGTTTCAAGAACAACTCTCAAAAAGACTCGTACGGAAATAATTCAGTGTTAATTAGTCTATTTAGGTACACATACACATAAGTACAATTATCATACATAGTAACATAAGTGTAAAGTACTTAGAATAACCCCCAAAAAAGTCAGTAACTTATTTCTATAGGGGTCCTTGACTTATTTCCATTGCTTGACTCTTGTTAGTTTATAAATTAGAACATATGCAACATTGGTATCTTTATTGAGGAAAGTTTCGCCACACAGGGCTTCATCAGTCCAAACAAAGGAGAATCGTAAGAACAGGAGGGTGTTGTCAGTCCTCAATCTTGATTCTATTCAAGATTGATGGACTGACAACATCGACTCAAGATTGAGGGACAACAACCTCACACCCTCCTGTTCTTCACGATTCTTCTTTGACTGATGAAGCCACGTGTGCGAAACGTTTCCTCAAAAGAAAATACCCAAGTGTTGCATATGTGTCTAATTTACCAACTCGTCGGTTCTCTGAACCATTCATTCACATCTTGTTAGTTTAGGTTAAATTTGCATATTGTCACTGTTGTTAAATTTGTGTTGTCCCAGGGAACCACTGAATAAATAACACATAACTTGCCCTTGTCAGACGAAACTTAGGATAATGTATATGATCTGTAATACCAGGATGATGTTTATGATGACTTGGTCCACTAGTAATACCAGGACGATGTTTATGATTTGTTCCACTAGTAATACCAGGACGATGTTTATGATGACTTGTTCCACTAGTAATACCAGGACGTGTTTATGATGACTTGTTCCATTAGTAATACCAGGACGATGTTTATGATGACATGTTCCACTAGTAATACCAGGACGATGTTTATGATTTGTTCCACTAGTAATACCGGACGATTTTAGTGACTTGTTCCCCTAGTTTCCAGGACGTGTTTATGATGTTTTCCACTAGTAATACCAGGACGATGTTTATGATTTGTTCCACTAGTTCCAGGACGATGTTTTGACGACTTGTTCCACTAGTAAACCAGGCGTGTTTTTGATTTGTTCCCCTATACAGGCGAAGGCAAAAAATAACGGGCGGTTTTCAGGGGGCAAATATCTCGAAATACGTAGGGGGACACTAGTCAAAAAATAAAACATCAATTAAAACTAAAAGGGAAACTTATAGGGAAACAAAAACCGGGAAAAACTAAGAGCCATAAATAAATTGAAAGAAACCTAAGTATTTTTTTTCCCATCAAAATCAAAGTCAGAACAACAACCAGTATTGGGCCCTACTTAAACCGGATGGGGCCTACACAGATGACAGCAAAGGGAAAAGAGTGGTTCAAATCCCAGTAGACTCAGTCTTTAGCCACTAACCAGACTGAAAATCGAAAACCTAAATGATTTTTTTTGGGGTACAGAATTGACAGACGCATGCCTTTCGCATCATCACTACCCAAATGACAAAAGGCAATAAAAAAATGCCCATGCACTCCCTCCCGGCCCCGACTCATGGAACTCCGTTTCATCAAGAACTGCAAAAACCCCTATACATGCTTTTAACATCCTATGGAGGGGAGGCCTGGGATTTCCCCCGGGTACTAAAAACAACAGACAAACCCCCCCCGGGGGGCATAAAAAAAAAAAGAAAGAAATCAGACCAATTGCGCTAACGTCCCTATCATAAAAATCTTTGAAAGGGGTTTTAAGAAGC
>WNWK01053118.1:0-11969 GCA_009830355.1 Cherax destructor
GGTTGGTATTTTTGTTTAATAAATGTATGAAAGAGGGAAGGTACTTAGGGATTGGCAGAGAGCATGTATAGTTCCTTTATATAAAGGAAGGGGGATAAAAGATAGTGTAAAATTATAGGGGAATAAGCTACTGAGTATACCAGGTAAAGTGTATGGCAGGGTTATTATTGAAAGAATTAGAGGTAAGACAGAGAGTAGGATTGAAGATGAGCAAGGAGGCTTTAGAGTGGGTAGGGATGTGTAGATCAAGTGTTTACAGTGAAGCATATATGTGAACAGTATTTAGATAAAGGTAGAGAAGTTTTTATTGCATTTATGGATTTAGAAAAGGCATATGATAGAGTGGATAGGGGAGCAATGTGGCAAATGTTGCAAGTGTATGGAATAGGTAGTAAGTTACTGAAGGCTGTAAGAGTTTTTATGAGGATAGTGAGGCTCAGGTTAGGGTGTGTGAGAGAGAGAGATTACTTCCCGGTAAAAGTAGGTCTTAGACAGGGATGTGTAATGTCACCATGGTTGTTTAATATATTTATAGATGGGGTTGTAAAAGAAGTAAATGCTAGGGTGTTGTGGAGAGGGGTGGGATTAAATTTTGGAGAATTAAATGCAAAATGGGAGTTGACACAGTTACTTTTTGCTGATGATACTGTGCTTATGGGAGATTCTAAGAAAAGTTGCAAGGTTAGTGGACGAGTTTGGGAGAGTGTGTAAGGTAGAAAGTTAAAAGTGAACATAGATAAGAGTAAGGTGATGAGGGTATCAAACGATTTAAATAAAGAAAAATTGGATATCACATTGGAGAGAGGATTATGGAAAAGTAAATGTTTTCAGATATTTGGGAGTTGACGTGTCAGTGGATGGGTTTATGAAGGATGAGGTTAACCATAGAATTGATGAAGGAAAAAAGGTGAGTGTTGCGTTGAGGTATCTGTGGAGACAAAAAACGTTATCCATAGGGGCAAAGAAGGGAATGTACGAAAGTATAGTCGTACCAACACTCTTATATGGGTGTGAAGCATGGGTTGCAAATGCTGCAGCGAGGAGGAGGCTGGAGGCAGTGGAGATGTCCTGTCTAAGGGCAATGTGTGGTGTAAATATTATGCAGAAAATTCGGAATGTGGAAATTAGGAGAAGGTGTGGAGTTACTAAAAGTATTTGTCAGAAGGCTGAAGAGGGGTTGTTGAGGTGGTTTGGTCATTTAGAGAGAATGGATCAAAGTAGAATGACTTGGAAAGCGTATAAATCTGTAGGGAAAGGAAGGCGGGGTAGGGTCGTCCTAGAAAAGGTTGGAGGGAAGGGGTAAAGGAGGTATTGTGGGCGAGGGCTTGGACTTCCAGCAAGCATGTGTGAGCGTGTTAGATAGGAGTGAATGGAGACGAATGGTTTTTGGGACATGACGATCTGTTGGAGTGTGAGCAGGGTAACATTTTGTGAAGGGATTCAGGAAACCAGTTAATTGATTTAGTTGGACTTGAGTCCTGGAAATGGGAAGTACAATGCTTGCACTTCAAAGGAAGGGTCTGGGATAGTGACAGCTGGGAGGGACAATTCTCAGCTGTCGTATCTGAGCTTCTCTGCAAAGACAGTGATTATGTATGTGTGGTGAAAGTGTTTAATGATGATGAAAGTATTTTCTTTTTGGGGATTTTCTTTCTTTTTGGGTCACCCTGCCTCGGTGGGAGACGGCCGACTTGTTGAAAAAAAAAAAAAAAAAAAAAAAATATATATATATATATATATATATATATATATATATATATATATATATATATATATATATATATATATATGCAAGACAACCACTATGAAAAAATAGAGGAATTCCAAGCGCTTTCGTGACTACTCACATTATCAAGGAACTATAAAAGGAAACATGACAAGAGGACTTATATAAGGGGCAAGACTACACCTCACAGTCACATCACACTAACAAAGACTACACCTCACAGTAGCGTAACATCGCACGACTCTGTGAAGAGGAAAATAAGAAAGGACCTGAAACTCTTCCCAAGAATTAAGATTAGTCCAATTTATCATTAAATTCTTCCCAAATTTTATTAATTATAAAAGAATCCAATTTATATAAACCAAAAGAAATATTCATATTATTTTCAAAACTGCTTTTAATGAAACATGATTCTATTATATTCCTCTCAACCATGGACTTGCTTGATACAACCTTCTCAGCATTTTGAAAATTAATTGGATGGTTAAAATCTCTCACATGAATAAATAGAGCATTAGAATCTTGTCCAGTTCTAATGCTATATTTATGTTGTTTTAATCTTAGTTCAAGACTTTTACCAGTTTGACCATAATAAACTTTATCGCATATTTTACAGGGAATCTTATAGACACATCCGTCAGCATTTTGGGGAATTTTTATCAAAAGTCTTTTTACTGTATCAAGATTTTTAAATACAACTTTGATATTAAAAGTCTTAAGAAAGGAAGGCATATCAACCAAGTTTTCATGGTAAGGGAGAACCAACATATTTTTGGTTTAATAAGGTTGGTTGTCCCTTTTGGGATTGTAAAAGGTATTCCTAGCTATTATAAAAGATTTATCAATTATGTTTCTTGGGTATTTTATCCCGTATAAAGAAATTAGATCAAGTAGAAATGACCCAAAATGGATGAATAATAGGCTCAAATATCTTTTAGGGCAGAAGAAAGGAATTTATAGGCGCATAAAAGAGGTGAGGGTCATCTTATAAATCAGTATACTGACATTAAGAGGACGTTAAAAGGGAATAAGAAAAGCTAAACGGGACTATGAAATTAAAGTTGCTAGGGATTCAAAAACTAACCCAAAAGTTTTTCCAGGTTTATAGAACAAAAGTTAGGGATAAGATAGGTCCCTTAAAAATAACTTTGGGCATCTTACTGACAAGGAGAATGATATGTGCTCTATTTTTAATAATTATTTTCTCTCGGTTTTCACACAGGAAGACATTAATAATATCCCAGTAATTAATTTTTACACAGGCCCAGAAGAAGATAATCAATTGTAGGCAAATTACTAGAGTCGATTATAGCTGATAACATAGAAGCCATCTCGATAGGCATAATTTGATTAATGATACTCAGCATGGATTCATCAGGGGCCGTTCCTGCCTAACTAATTTATTAACTTTTTTCAGTAAGGCTTTGAGGCAGTTGATAATGATAAAGAATTCGATATCGTTTATTTGGATTTTAGTAAGGCTTTTGATAGAGTACCACATCAGAGACTGTTAAAGAAAGTGGCTGCTCATGGCATTGGGGGAAAAGTGTTGTCATGGATCGAGTCATGGCTCACCAATAGGAAGCAGAGGGTGTGCATAAATGGGGTTAAATCGGAGTGGGGATCTGTAACAAGTGGCGTTCCTCAGGGATCGGTTTTGGGCCCGTTGTTGTTTATAATATATATAAATGACCTTGACGAGGGAATTTCTAGTGATATGAGCAAATTCGCTGATGACACGAAGATAGGTAGGATAATCGATTCAGACGTAGATGTCAGTGAACTACAGGAGGATTTAGACAAACTCAATTCCTGGTCAGAAAAATGGCAGATGCAGTTCAATGTAGATAAATGCAAAGTTCTAAAGCTCGGGAGTGTCCATAACTTAAGCACTTATAAGTTAAATAACGTAGAACTTAGCCATACAGATTGCGAGAAGGACTTGGGGTGATGGTAGCAGCAACCTTAAACCAAGACAGCAATGCCTAAGCGTACGTAATAAGGCAAATAGATTACTGGGATTTATATCAAGATGTTAGCAACAGAAGTCCAGAGGTTATATTACAGCTTTATACATCATTAGTAAGGCCTCACCTAGATTACGCAGCTCAGTTCTGGTCTCCATATTACAGAATGGACATAAATTCGTTAGAAAACATTCAGCGTAGAATGACTAAATTAATACATAGCATTAGAAATCTTCCTTACGAAGAAAGATTGAAGACCCTTAAATTACATTCACTTGTAAGACGTAGAATGAGGGAGACATGATCGAGGTATACAAGTGGAAAATGGAGTATTAACAAAGGGGATATAAATAAGGTCTTGAGGGTATCTCTCCAGAGAGAACCCGCAATAATGGATTCAAGTTAGATAAGTTTAGATTTAGAAAGGATATAGGAAAGTATTGGTTTGGAAATAGGGTAGTCGATGAGTGGAACAGTCTGCCTAGTAGGGTTATTGAAGCAAGGACCTTGGGTAGTTTTAAATTTAGGTTAGATAAATTCATGAGTGAAAGGGTTGGATTTGAGTGGGAATTGCACATGAGTAAATAAAATTATCAAAGCTTATTTCTTGGGTAGCATTGAAAATTAGGTTGAACAAATATTCTGTTAGTGGGATGGAATGTGAAGGACCTGCCTAGAATGGGCCAACAGGCCTGCTGCAGTGTTCCTCCTTTCTTATGTTCTTATGTTCTTATAAATTATGTAATATCACAGTCACTAGCGAAATGATTATGAAACAGCTGGACCGACTGAAACAAAATAAATCGCCGGGTCCTGATGAGCTTTTTGCAAGGGTTCTTAAGGAATGCAAAATGGAACTCTGTGAACCAATATCTAACATTTTTAATTTATCTCTTCAAACAGGTGTAGTGTCTGATATGTGGAAGATGGCTAATGTAATTCCTATTTTTAAAGCAGGGGACAAGTCACTACCGTCAAACTACCGCCCAATAAGCCTGACCTCAATTGTAGGCAAATTACTAGAGTCAATTATAGCTGATATTATTAGAAGCCATCTAGATAACCATAATTTGATTAATGATACCCAGCATGGATTCACGAGGGCCGTTCCTGCCTATCTAATTTATTAACCTTCTTCAGTAAAGCTTTTGAGGCTGTTGATCACGATAAAGAATTCGATATTGTTTATTTAGACTTTAGTAAGGCTTTGATAGAGTACCGCACCAGAGACTGTTAAAGAAAGTGGCAGCTCATGGCATTGGGGGAAAAGTGCTGTCATGGATCGAGTCATGGCTCACCAATAGGAAGCAGAGAGTGTGCATAAATGGGGTTAAATCCGAATGGGGACTTGTAACAAGTGGTGTTCCACAGGGATCAGTCTTAGGCCCATTGTTATTTATAATATATATCAATGACCTTGATGAGGGAATTACTAGTGATATGAGCAAATTCGCCGACGACACGAAGATAGGTAGGATAATTGATTCAAACATAGATGTCATAGAACTTCAGGAAGATTTAGACAAACTTAATTCGTGGTCAGAAAAGTGGCAGATGCAGTTAAATGTAGATAAATGCAAGGTTCTGAAGCTCGGAGTGTCCATAACCCAAGCACTTATAAGTTAAATAACGTAGAACTTAGCCATACAGATTGCGAGAAGGACTTGGGGGTGATGGTAAGCAGCAACCTTAAACCAAGACAGCAATGCCTAAGCGTACGTAATAAGGCAAATAGATTACTGGGATTTATATCAAGAAGTGTTAGCAACAGAAGTCAGAGGTTATATTACAGCTTTATATATCATTAGTAAGGCCTCACCTAGATTACGCAGCTCAGTTCTGGTCTCCATATTACAGAATGGACATAAATTCGTTAGAAAACATTCAGCGTAGAATGACTAAATTAATACATAGCATTAGAAATCTTCCTTACGAAGAAAGATTGAAGACCCTTAAATTACATTCACTTGTAAGACGTAGAATGAGGGAGACATGATCGAGGTATACAAGTGGAAAATGGAGTATTAACAAAGGGGATATAAATAAGGTCTTGAGGATATCTCTCCAAGAGAACCCAATAATGGATTCAAGTTAGATAAGTTTAGATTTAGAAAGGATATAGGAAAGTATTGGTTTGGAAATAGGGTAGTTGATGAGTGGAACAGTCTGCCTAGTAGGGTTATTGAAGCTAGGACCTTGGGTAGTTTTAAATTTAGGTTGGATAAATTCATGAGTGAGAGGGTTGGATTTGAGTGGGACTCCACATGAGTGGGTAGAATTGTCAAAGCTTATTTCTTGGGTAGCATTGAAAATTGGGTTGAGCAAATATTCTGTTAGTGGGACGGATTGTGAAGGACCTGCCTAGTATGGGCCAACAGGCCTGCTGCAGTGTTCCTCCTTTCTTATGTTCTTATGTTCTTATTAGCTATTTCATAAATTTTCGAGATTTCTTCATCTATGAACTCTGGACTACAAATACGTAAAGCTCTCAAAAACATTGAAGAAAAAACCGACACTTTAACTCTATCTTGATGTGAAGAGTAATAGTGTACATAGGAACAATTATTTGTAGGTTTTCTGTAAATTTTAAATTTAAAATCAATGTTACCCTTAATAATAAAAAACATCTAGGAAGGGCAATGAGTTATTTACTTCGAATTCAACAGTAAAATTTATAGAATGAGGTAAGCTATTTAATTTAACAAGGAAATAGTTTATGTCTACATTCTTAGGCATAAGGCACAAAATATCATCAACATATCTATACCACTTAGCTCTATTGGGAAGGATAGTGTTAAGCAATCTTGTTTCGAAAAATTCCATATATAAGTTACTAAGAACAGGTGAAGAGGATTGCCCATTGCCATACCAAACTTCTGAGTGTAAAACTCATCATTAAATACAAATTTTGCATCAACAATACAAAGTTTAATAAGTTTAATGATAGTAGGAACTGGCAATGGTAAATCATAATTAACCAGTTCTTCAGATAAGAAACTTAGTAAATCATCAACTGGAACTTTTGTAAACAAGAGGTAACATCAAAACTAACCATATTGAAATCATTTAAATCAGTCATGGTGCTTAATTTATCAACTAAATCTAAGTTGTTTTTAACATTAAAATTAGAAATTTTTCCAACAATTGGGCTCAAAATATCAACAAGCCATTTAGAAAGTTTATAAGAAACTGAACCTATAGAACTAATAATTGGTCTAACAGGATTACCAGGTTTGTGTGTTTTATTACTCCATACATATAAGGTAAGATGGATTAGTGGAGTAAATTTTTAATTAATTCATCTTTGCCTTCAATAGATGTTTTATTGTTTTATTGAAATTGCTGTTAACAGTTTCAATAAAACAATAAAACATCTATTGAAGGCAAAGATGAATTACTTAAAATTTCTTCACATCATCTTTACCTTATATGTATTAATTAATAAAGCACACAACCTGAATCCTATTAGACCAATTATTAGCTCTATAGGTTCAGTTTCTTATAAACTTTCAAATGGCTTGTTGATATTTTGAGCCCAATTGTTGGAAAATTTCTATTTAATGTTAAAACAACTTAGATTTAGTTGATAAATTCAGCACCTTGACTGATTTAAATGATTTCAATATGGTTAGTTTTGATGTTACCTCCTTGTTTACAAAAGTTCCAGTTGATGTTACTAAGTTTCTTATCTGAAGAACTGGTTAATATGATTTACCATTGCCAGTTCCTACTATCATTAAACTTATTAAACTTTGTATGTTGATGCAAAATTTTATTTAATGATGAGTTTTACACTCAGAAGTTTGGATGGCAATGGGCAATCTCTTCACCTGTTCTTAGTAACTTATATATGGAATTTTCGAAACAAGCTTAACATATCCTTCCCAATAGCAAGTGGTATAGATATGATGATGATATTTTGTGCCTTATGCTAAGAATGAGACATAAACCATTTCCTTGTTAAATTAAATAGCTTAGCTCATTCTATAAATTTTACTGTTGATTCGAAGTAAATAACTCATTGCCCTTCCTAGATGTTTTATTATTAAGGGTAACATTGATTAATTAAATTTAGACAAACCTACAAATAATTGTTCCTATGTACACTATTACTCTTCACATCAAGATAGAGTTAAAGTGTCGGTTTTCTTCAATGTTTTGAAGCTTTACATTTGTAGTCCAGAGTTCATAGATGAAGAAATCTCGAAAAATATGAAATAGCTAATGATTTAAAATACCCTAGAAACATAATTGATAAATCTTTTAAAATAGCTAGGAATACTTTTACAATCCCAAAAGGGACAACCAACCTTATTCAACCAAAAATATGTTGGTTCTCCTTACCATGAAAACTTGGTTGATATGCCTTCCTTTCTTAAGAATTTTAATATCAAAGTTGTATTTAAAAATCTTGATACAGTAAAAGACTTTTGATAAAAATTCCCCAAAATGCTGACGGATGTGTCTATAAGATTCCCTGTAAAATATGCGATAAAGTTTATTATGGTCAAACTGGTAAAAGTCTTGAACTAAGATTAAAACAACATAAATATAGCAATAGAACTGGACAAGATTCTAATGCTCTACTTATTCATGTGAGAGATTTTAACCATCCAATTGATTTTCAAAATGCTGAGAAGGTTGTATCAAGCAAGTCCATGGTTGAGAGGAATATAATAGAATCATGTTTCATTAAAAGCAGTTTTGAAAATAATATGAATATTTCTTTTGGTTTATATAAATTGGATTCTTTTATAATTAATAAAATTTGGGAAGAATTTAATGATAAATTTGACTAATCATAATTCTTGGGAAGAGTTTCAGGTCCTTTCTTATTTTCCTCTTCACAGAGTCGTGCGATGTTACGCTACTGTGAGGTGTAGTCTTTGTTAGTGTGATGTGACTGTGAGGTGTAGTCTTGCCCCTTATATAAGTCCTCTTGTCATGTTTCCTTTTATAGTTCCTTGATAATGTGAGTAGTCACGAAAGCGCTTGGACTTCCTCTATTTTTTATAGTGGTTGTCTTGCATATTTTGATATCACCTGATTACTGTGATCTTTTGCTTTAATATATATATATATATATATATATATATATATATATATATATATATATATATATATATATATATATATATATAAAATATATATATATATAAACGTACCTCAGGGAAAACTCAAGGTTCTCCCGGAGCTGTTTGAATATTTTCTTCTCTTTCCACCCGTATATTTTATATTACATGTTAACTTTATTAATAGACAGAATACATTGACAGAAAACACAAACATGAATACATTGGTACAATATATCAAAGATTATCAATCTCCTCCATCTTCTCTGAAGCCGGACGCGAGCCCAGTATGCAGCATGCATTTCACCTCTGGATGACCACGCTGAGGCGCTGGAACATGAAAGTGGCTGCCCTTGGATCCCTGGTGGTGCCGATGAGTCTGGAACCCAGACTCAGCTCCTGGCCCCGCCTCTTTGCTGTCCGCTACTGGGTCTCTGCTCTCCCTGCTCCATGTGTGTGTGTGAGTGTGTGTGTGTGTGTGTGTGTGTGTGTGTGTGTGTTGTAAAGCTATATGTGGTCCATTGTCCAGCAGTTGAACCCGTGTTGGTGGACCACAGATCAGTAGGCCAGTAGTTGAACCAGTGCTGGAGAGTCATATGTGGCCCATGGATCAGTAATTCGAATTGGTGGTTCACACGTTGTCCATTGGCCAGTAGTTGGACCACTTTTGATGGCTCAGTTGTCTCTGGGTAGGTAACTGAACCATGTGCTAGTGGGCCACATGTAGCCCGTGGGTCAATAATTCAACTAGTGGTGTTTGGCCCCTAGTGTCACTTGATCGAATAGTTGGTTCAGTGTTGTTGCGTAACCTGTGTCCCAGGGACCAGTAGTTAGAACAGCGTTGTTGAGTCACATGTCCCATGAGCCGGTAGTTGGTCCAATGCACGTGGGACACAAATGACTTTAGGGACAGTAGTTGGACCATTCTTGCTGGGGCACATGTGGCCTATAGACCAATAGTTGGACCAGTTGTGGTGGGACATATGTGGTCTATGGGTCAGTAGTTGGTCCAATGTTGGAATGACACATGTGGTCTCTGGGTCAGTAGTTGGTCCAGTGTTGGAAGGACACATATGGTCTATGGGCCAGCAGTTAAACCAGTGTTTTTGGGACACATGTTCAATGGGCTTGTAGTTGCAATAGTGTTTTGAGACACATGTGGTCTATGGGACTGTAGTTGGTCCAGTGTTGGTGGGACACATGTGGTCAATGGTCCAGTTGTGGGTTCAGTGATGGTGGGACACATGTGTTCTATAGGACAGTAGTTGGACCAACCTCAAATAATATACTGCAATAATATAATCTTCTTACCCTGAGTCGTAGATTTCCTGTAGGTGGCTTAGCAAATGGAATAGAACGGAAGGAGTAAAATGGCTTTCCTTCGGTGGAGAACTCCTGGAAACCAGCAATCCTTCCATCCTGAGTGGCAACCACTGGCCTCTCTCTCGCTTCATCGGCAGTGGCTGCTCCAGTGGCTGCCATCACTACCATTGCTCCTATCACTGCATACCTCATCTTGATCACCTGGACATGTAAACTGTAATGTAAACCGAGTTTTATATGAAAGATAATTGGAGATTATTGTAACATTGAAAGGAAAGCACTGAACTTAGAGGTGTTACGCCTCTCCCGGTAATGAGATGCATTACCTGAAAAGAAGGGAGAGTATCTCTAATTTCTTTCAGCAGCAACACATGACCGACATGAGGGAACTCACATTTGAAAGCTAGTGATGAAGAAAAAAAAATATTATTATTTTTAATTAATAATGTCTTAATATATTCTTATAGGTAGTAGGTTGGTAGACAGCAGCCACCCAGGGAGGTACTACCGTCCTGCCAAGTGAGTGTGAAACAGAAACCTGTAACTGTTTTACATGATGGTAGGATTGCTGGTGTTTTTTTCTGTCTTTTAAACACGCTGGATAACAGGTATATATTGCTACTTCTACTTACACTTAGGTAAAGTTGCTCCCCAGCCTTGGTGGTGCGCGGGACTATACATGTAGCTAATGTTGGTCGGTGGCAGCAGGGAACTTATGCTGGCATGCTGGCGGGATCATACTCCCTCAAAATGACTTTGAGGAGGCCTATCCCGTCATACGTTCAGATGCAAGAGTTTCGTAATCAAGTATACGTTTCGTATGCTGGACAGGTGAGGACGTGCCGGCTCTGTGGTGCCCCGGGACATATGGCGGCTAAGTGTGATCAACGCAGGGAGCGGCAACTAGGACGTCGAGAGGATGGGACTTATCGTACTGCGACGGACCTGAGAGAAATGACCAAGACGAGTGTACAGTTGGATGTGGCCAAGGTCCTTGATACTGAGGATGTCCCTCGGAGTTGGAGTGAGGCGGTTGATGCTGCGGAGGAGGCCGTTTTGACTTTACCCACAACAACGCAGGAAGAGGAGCAGGAGTGTTCCCAGGTTGCCATGGAGGGTGACTTGTTGGAGGTGGTCTCTGAGTTATCAAGGCCTTGTTTCGAGGACATCCAGAGCCTCCTTGGGAGCCCATCGCCGGCTTTTGTTTTGGGCTTGGATGAGGACTCATCTGGTGTTTCGGAGCGTCCGGAGTGCGAGTGGTCAGGTAGAGGACCTTGTTGACTCTGTGCCTGTGGTGGTGGCTGAGGTGGAGGTGCATAAGGAGGAAGGTAATAGGGAGATGGAATGTGTGGAAGCATCGCAAGCGGCCCAGTGGGGATTCTGAGGATGATGAGATAACCCGGGCCAAAGTCTTCTAAAATGGCCTGGAGGGATGTTGTCAAGGAAGAAGGTTGTGCCCCAGGGAAAGAAAAGTGGGACAGGAGTGAAAGGAGGTAGGGCACAAAGTGGGGCTTCTGTCCAGTTGTGACAGGGTCTGTGTGCCGAAGTGGCAAACCTTTGACCTGTTCAGGTGTCTCAACTTAAATGTTAATGGGCTCCGGGCGGAAGTTCGGAGGAGATGGATTGAGGTGATGCTCAGACGGTTGAATGTGGATGTATGCTTTCTCCAGGAGCATAATTATAGAGTGTGGTAGGGATTTGTGTTTGAAGGGATATAAGTGTTATACTGGGAGTTCGGGGCATTTCAAGGGTGGGGTGATGGTGGGTATACGTGAGACCAGCCCTTTCAAATTAAAAGTCTGGGAGGAGGGGGTGGGGTAGGATAGTACGGGTGGACGGGGTTTGGGGAGATATACAGGTGTGTTTCTTTGGTGTATATAT
>WNWK01053119.1:0-11968 GCA_009830355.1 Cherax destructor
GTCTCGAACCCCTTCCACCTTTTGTTCCCTAAACTTCTATCCTCTATACTTTATCCTTCCATTCTCTATCCTCTGTCCTCTACCTTTCCCTTTTTCATATTCAATCCTCTGCCTTCTATCCTTTTCCTATCATATTCCATTCTTTTTTCTTCTCCTCATCCATCTATCCTTCTAGCTACCTTATCCTCTCCCCCTCAGTCCATCTATTCCTCGTGGGGGGTTTTCCCCCGTTTCTATCTTAGTTAACTATTATCTCTAGTGACTGCTTTAAATTATCTGTCAGGATAGTCTTAGGATAGTCTTGGGATATTTTTTAGGATAGTCCGGTTTTTTGGATGCTGGGGACGACATCTTGAAGATGTATCCCAGGATGCTGCTTTCTCTAGCCTGTTCTCCAAGCTCTTCCCCCCAGCATCTCCTCCCAGCTCTTCCTCCCAGCATCTCCTCCCCCCCTTTTCCTCCCAGCATCTCCTCCCAGCTCCCTCCCAGTTCTTCCTTCCAGCATCCCCCCCCAGCTTTTTCCCGGGCTCTTCCTTCCAGTTTTTCCGGGGCCTGGGGGAAAGGAAGAGGGGGAATAGAGCTATGTGTGTGGGGAACAGAGCTCAGTGTGGGGGGAACAGAGCTCTGTATCTTGGGAATAAACTCTGAGTCTTGAAACAGACCCCCCGAGGAGGTTCCCAAAAGGGGAAAACTCATTGGGGGTATCCCTCTAGGTTAAACCATTTAAAGGGGCACCATGGAAATACCAACCCCCTGGTGGTGTATCTCTCTCTCTCTCTCTCTCTCTCTCTCTCTCCTTTTTTTTTTTTTTTTTTTACGGGGGGTTTTATAAGGTTATGTTAAGGTTCCTAACTTTATTTTAAAGGGGCTGAGCCCCGTCACCTACATCAGCTCTCTGTCTCTCTCTCTCTCTCTCTCCCTCTCCCCCCTCTCTCTCTCTCTCTCTCTCCCTCTCCCCCCTCTCTCTCTCTCTCTCTCTCTCTCTCTCTCTTTCTTTTTTCTCTCCCCCTCTCCCCATATTCAGGGAAAAGATGAAAAGAAAAGTATGAGGTTTATGGCATTCATTGACCCCCTTTCCCCGCCCAGCAAGTGTACGAAACGTTTTCCCCCAGTGCATGTCATAGTGTTTTTTACTCACATAATATGGAGAGTATAAGCAATAGTCAAAAAAACGGATTTTTTAGAGTTTTCCCCCAAATAGTATATTTTACATCTTTTGGGGAAAGGAGTATAATATAGATAATTCAATCTATATTATCTTTTGTGATATGGGGGGTGTCTAATATATTTCCGGTCAGTATAATATAGCAGTTGGGAGAAATATTGTCCACTGAGTATAATGTAGTGGCCCATCTATATTATCCAGTGAGTATAAAAAAACGATGCCATCTATATTAACCCCGAGGATGGCAGCAATAAGAGGAGGTCAGACCTTTCCCCATCGGTGCGTAAAAAAAGGGGGGAAGTCAACGAGATGGACGGAGTCTGTGTAATAGGTCCCTCCATCATCATTATCATCATTCTCTCTCTCTCTCTCTCTCTCTCTCTCTCTCTCTCTCTCTCTCTCTCTCTCTCTCTCTCTCTCTCTCTCTCTCTCTTTTGTCTTTCTCTTTCCTCGTAAGATCTCTAAGATTATTATTATTATTATTATTATTATTGTTATTATTATTATTTTTTTTTATTCTTGTCTTCCTATAACGAACAAATATTTCATTGTTTTTTCGTTTATAGAGTCAGTGCATCCACGAAGAATGTAATGTAACGCTGTTTAGCAAGAGACACTTTGGGGCCCCCCAGGCTTTTTTTGGGAGAGGTGTTGGCCAACAACCCCAACAGAGGTTCAGTGGAACACCCCAGCCAACAATACCAACAGAGGTTCAGTGGAACACTTCTTGGCCAACAATACCAACAGAGGTTCAGTGGAACATTTTGGCTAACAATACCAACAGAGGTTTGGTATCATGCCCGGCGAAAGGGGGAAGAATGTTCATGAAGATAATGTTGATTTTTGAACTGCCAAAACCCCTGTTAACATCTGCTTCCTCCTGGGGCCAGAAGAGTCGTCGGAGAGTACACAGATCTCTTGATATTGATTTCCTGTTATCCTGACTTCAGTTCGCTCCATCTGTCTCTTAATATAAACAACAACAAAAATACCCCAAAAAAATTCGAAATTTTTATCATTTATTGGCTGCAGGTACAAAGGGGGAAACGCGCCGGGGGTCGCGCTCACCAGACAAGGGGGTCGAGCCTCCACCACGTCTGGGGCTGAATGACCCACATGGGTTTAAGTGCGAAAAAATAAATTTAAAAAATAAAAAGGTCCAGAGACGGAGCTTGTTTACACTTATGGATGCGTTCTGTGGTTGTGACACAACCTCATCCCTTTTTGGGCCCTTTAAAAAAGGGGGTAGGAATTTAAAAAAGCATGGATCCATCCTGCCTTGTGTCAACGGTACAGGCTGGTTGGTGTAACGGTGGGGGGGAACGTTGAAGATGAGGAGCAATACTCTTTCCCCAAAAAGGAGGCAGAAGTATTCCGCCGAGTGGCAGCCACAGATGAGGTCACCTCAGCTGGAAAAGGGGTTGTCTGCCTGTACAGTCGTGTCCTCAGGTGAAGCACTGCATTAACGGCGATTTCGCGAGGAAGTTTCAGCAAACACCTTCTCTATGCAGGTTCACACTCTGCCACCAGCAGCTGCAGCACCAAAACAAAAGCTGCCGTGTTTGTTCCCCCAAATTCAACACTGTGGAAAAATAGACACAAATGCAGGGATGCGATCCTTTATTGACTACGTTTCCCCCCAAAGTGGGCTTTATCCCCAAAAAAGATCTACCTAAGTAAAGAAACCCCGAGTATAAAAAAGGGTATTTTAGGTAGGTTGTATTTGAGGGGGGCCTGCAGTTCCGGGGGAGTCATGTTCCTTGAATATTCATCACTGTAACACAGAAAAAAAAACCCCCTTTAATTAACTTTTGGGTGATTCATTTTCCTTAATGGATTAATTGGTTTTAATACCTTTTAGTGAGGTCAAGACTCCGGGGGCCGCTCTATGAGGTCAGGACGTACCCGGTCCGCTCTAGCAGAAAAGGCCCCCCAGTCCCTCTGGGGACCAAAAGGCGCCCCATCCGCTCTAGCGAGCTAAGGACCCCAGTCCGCTCTAGGGAAGGGGGCGCACCCAATCCGCTCTAGCGAACTTAGAATGCATCAGTCCGCTCTGGCGAGATCAGAATGCCCCCAACCCCTCTAGCGAGTTCAAAATTTTCCCAGTCTGCTCTAGGGGAGCTTAAAAAGCCTCAATCCTCTCTGGCGAGAGAATGCACCCAGTTCTTTTTGAGTTAGACGCACCCAGTCCGCTCTAGCGAGCCAGAATGCACCCAGTCCGCTCTAGCGAGCCCCGGTGCACTCAGTCCGCCCCCAGCAAACTAAGGACGCCCGAGTCTGCTCGAAGGGAGGGGGGGGCGTAACGCGATGACCACAGCGCATGGGGGAAAGGAAAAGGAAATTGCGTAAAGATGAGGAAATTGGGAAGAAAGGGCGGGGGGAGGCAGATACAGCGGTCTGGGGGGGTGGGGGGAAGGGGGAATAAACGGGTGGGGGGGAAGGGGCATAGATAAGATGGGAAAAGGGGGAAGGGAAGTAGGAAAGGGAGAAAATGGGGGGTGCACTGGGGAGGATGGTAGACAAATGGGGAAGAGGGGGGGAAAAAGGGGAAAAAGGAAAGGGCAAAAAAATAGGTGGAGAGGCGGGATTGGGGGGACAGAAAAGTGGAAAAAAGGCAAGAGAGAGGTATGAGAAGAAAAAAGGGAGGGAGGAACAAGTCGAAGGTGAGAATGCTGTGAGATGAAAGACAGAAGGAAGAGAGGGGTAGGAGGATGGAGAGGGGAAAAAAAGGAGATGAGATAGCAGGTTGGGGAGGAAGGAGAAGGAGATATGAGATGGGGTTGGGGAGGAAGGAGAAGGAGATTGAGATAGCAGGTTGGGGAGGAAGGAGAAGGAGAGATGAAAACATCAGATAGATGGAGAGGACATGAGAGGGAAAAAGAGAACATGAGATAGAAGGAGAGGGAAGAAAAAGAAGATATCAAACAGCTCCACCCCACCCCATCCCCCCTTTTCCCCCTCACCCCCCCAAACCCACCTCCCCCCCCAGTCAACAACACCCACTAAAAAAAGGGGGGTTTTAACCCTGGCAAGGTTCAAAACCAGCAAGCCAGGTTCAAAAACCAGCAAGCCGGGGTTTAAAAAAACCGTAAGTCAGGTTTTAAAATTTAGCAAGCCAGGTTCAAAATTCAGCAAGCCAGATTCAAAAAAACAGCACGTCAGGTTCAAAAAAACCGCAAGCCAAGTTCAAAAGGGTGGGGTTGTTCTAGAATCCAGCAAGCCAGGTTTAAACCCAAACAAGCCAGGTTCCGAAAATCAGCAATGCAGGTTTAAAAAACCCGCAAGCCGGGTTTAAAAAAACTAGGAAGTCAGGTTCTAAAATCAAAACAAGGTTCTAAAATCTAGCAACCCAGGTTCAAAAACTAAATTTTTGGTTCTAAAATCTTCCCGGTTCTAAAATCTAGAAGCCAGGTTCTAAAAACCCAAAACAAGCCATGTTCTAAAACCCCAGGAAGCCAGGGTCAAAAATTTAGCAAGCCAGGTTCTTAAATCTAGCAAGCCAGGTTCTAAAATCTAACAAGCCAGGTTCTAAAATCAAAACAAGCCAGGTTCTAAAATCTAGCAAGCCAGGCCTTTTATTCCAAACCCAGTGTCTTAAATTATTATTTTGTTTGATATAATTTCTACAGCATTGTAGACGTTTGTTTTAAAACTGCAATAGTTGGGTTATAAATTAAAATATAACATATAGTTTGGTATTTAGTGGTAGTGGCAAAATTTCCCCAAAGATTTTTTTGGGGTTGGTTTGGAAAGGGGAGTGTGATTGGTATTTAGTGACGGTGTGAGTGTGATTGGTTTTTAGGTGTGAGGTGGAATGTTAGGGAAAATAAAAGTCATGTGAGAAACACATAATTTATTATAATTTTAAGTCATACTCTCTTATCGCGTATGTTTAGGTGAATGAGGCAAAGATAGAAAAGCAGAAGGCTCTTTTTTCTCCCCCCCCCCTTCCACTCTCTCCGGCCACCGCCACCGTGGAACAGGGGGGGTGACCGAATAAGGGGAACGAAGGTTAGCAAGAGGTGTGAGGAAGTGTGAGGGAAACACTGAGTAAGGGGGAAAAATCTGAAGTGGTACAGTGGTGGTTACAGTGGTGGTGCATAATGTGGTGGTTACAGGGGTGCATAAGGTGTGGTGGTTACAGGAGTGGTAAATAAGGTGTGGTGGTTACAGTGAGTGGTATGGGGGGGGTGGTTCAGTGAGTGGGCATAAGGTGTGGTGGTTACAGTGAGTGGTAAATAAGGTGGTTTCAGTGAGTGGTGCATAAGGGTGGTGGTTACAGTGAGTGGGGGGATAAGGGTGGTGGTTACAGGGAGTGGTAAATAAGGTGTGGTGGTTACGGGGTGGTGCATAAGGTGTGGTGGTTCTTAGTGGTGCATAAGGTGTGGTGGTTACAGTGAGTGGTGCATAAGGTGTGGTGGTTACAGTGAGTGGTATAAGGTGTGGTTTACAGGAGTGGTGGATTTTAAAGGGTGGTGGTTACAGTGGGGTGGGGTAAAAGGGTGGTGGTTACAGTGAGTGGTGCATAAGGTGTGGTGGTTACAGGAGTGGTGCATAAGGTGTGGTGGTTACAGGAGTGGGGAAAAAAGGTGGGGTTACAGTGAGTGGTGCATAAGGTGTTTGGTTACAATTAGTGGTGCATAAGGTGTGGTGGTTACAGTGAGGGTGCATAAGGTGTGGTGGTTTTTCAGGGTGGTAAAAAAGGGCAGGGTTTCAGTGAGTGGTATAAGGTGTGGTGGTTACAGTGAGTGGTGCATGGGGGGGTTTTTCAGTGAGTGGTAAATAAGGTGTGGTGGTTACAGTGAGTGGTGCATAAGGTGTGGTGGTTACAGTGAGTGGTGCATAAGGTGTGGTGGTTACAGGGGGCATAAGGTGTGGTGGTTCAGTGAGTGGTAAAAAAAGGGTGGTGGTTAAGGGGTGGTGCATAAGGTGTGGTGGTTACAGGGGTGGGCATAAGGTGTGGTGGTTACAGTGAGTGGTGCATAAGGTGTGGTGGTTACAGGAGTGGTAAAAAAAGGGTGGTGGTTACAGTGAGTGGTAAATAAGGTGTGGTGGTTACAGGAGTGGTAAATAAGGTGTGGTGGTTACAGTGAGTGGTAAAAGGTGTTTGGTTACAGTGAGTGGTGCATAAGGTGTGGGGGGGTTCAGTGAGGGGGCAAAAGGGGTGGTGGTTACAGTGAGTGGTATAAGGTGTGGTGGTTACAGTGAGTGGTGCATAAGGTGTGGTGGTTACAGTGAGTGGTATAAGGTGTGGTGGTTGGGGAGGGGGCATAAGGTGTGGTGGTTACAGTGAGTGGTGCAAAAGGGGTGGTGGTTACAGTGGTGGTGATAAGGTGTGGTGGTTACAGTGAGTGGTGCATAAGGGGGGGGTTACAGGAGGGTATAAGGTGTGGTTTTTTCAGGAGTGGTAAATAAGGTGTGGTGGTTACAGTGAGTGGTGCAAAAGGGTGGTTACAGTGAGTGGTGCATAAGGTGTGGTGGTTACAGTGAGTGGTGCATAAGGTGTGGTGGTTACGGGAGTGGTAAATAAGGTGTGGTGGTTACAGTGAGGGGGCATAAGGTGTGGTGGTTACAGGAGTGGTAAGGGGGTGGTTTTTTCGGGGGGGCCCAAAAGGGTGGTGGTTACATTAGTGGTGCATAAGGTGTGGTTTTTTCAGTGAGTGGTGCATAAGGTGTGGTGGTTACAGTGAGGGTGCATAAGGTGTGGTGGTTACAGGAGTGGTGCATAAGGTGTGGTGGTTCAGTGAGTGGTAATAAGGTGTGGTGGTTACAGGGTGGTGCATAAGGTGTGGTGGTTACAGTGAGGGGGAAAAAGGGTGGTGGTTACAGTGAGTGGTGCATAAGGTGTGGGGGTTTTGGGGAGTGGGATAAGGTGTGGTGGTTACGGGGTGGTGCATAAGGTGTGGTGGTTACAGTGAGTGGTAAATAAGGTGTGGTGGTTACAGTGGTGGTGCATAAGGTGTGGTGGTTACAGTGAGTGGTGCATAAGGTGTGGTGGTTAGGGAGTGGTAAAGGTGTGGTGGTTACAGGAGGGGAAAAATAAAGTGTGGTGGTTACAGTGAGTGGTGCATAAGGTGTGGTGGTTACAGTGAGTGGTGCATAAGGTGGGTGGTTACAGTGAGTGGTGCATAAGGTGTGGTGGTTACAGTGAGTGGTGCATAAGGTGTGGTGGTTACAGTGAGTGGTGAAAAAGGTGTGGTGGTTACGGAAAAGGTGGTGAAAAAGGTGTGGTGGTTACAGTGAGTGGTGCATAAGGTGTGGTGGTTACAGTGAGGGGGGGCTAAGGTGTGGTGGTTCAGTGGGGGCATAAGGTGTGGTGGTTACAGTGAGTGGTGCATAAGGTGTGGTGGTTACAGTGAGTGGTGCATAAGGTGTGGTGGTTACAGTGGGGGGGCATAAGGTGTGGTGGTTACGGTGAGGGTGCATATATTTTTAGAGGTTACGGAAAAGGAAACAGAGATGCATCTTACAAGTGCAACAGGCTGCTGCTGCTGCTGCTACTGCTGCTGCTGCTGTTGCTGCTGCTGCTGTTTACTGCTGCTGCTACTGCCCCCGCTCCCTGCTACTGCCGCTCCTTGCTGCTGTTCCCCGTCGCTGCTGCCCCCGCTGCTGTTCCTGTCGCTGCTGCTGCTGCTGCTCGTCGCTGCTGCTGCTGCTACTTCGCTGCCCCCTTCCCGCTGCTGCTGCCCCCGCTGCTGCTGTTGCCTGGTTCCCCATAATGTAAAAAAACGTAAAATTTCCCCAGCTCTTCAATATGAATATGCAGATTGAACTTATTAGGAAAAAATTGGATTAATTTTTTTGAGGCAGAAAGAAATACTCTTAGCTCACTATTAATAAGGATGGAAATAGGGTTAACCAAAACCCCAATAAAAAGGGGACCCCCCCCCTTTCCAAAATAAAGGAGGACTGTCAAAATTGGCTTAACCTAAAAAATTCAAACTCAGAAAAAAGAAAGACCAGTTTAAAAAAATTTGAAGCCAAACTGAAGAGGCCCCGTAATTATCTCACATTTGTCAATATCCCTTTACACTAACCAATTTTTTTCCCCTCGGAAGCTGCTTTATCAAGTTATTGGGTTGAAGACTGAAACCCTTGGATGAGGAACTCTCAGAATTTATCTTAAAAAAAATTAAGTAATTCATTTTTTTCCCCAAATTTTTTCAAAAAAAAGGGCACTTTGGGACTAAGTCTTTTTTCCCCTTTTAAGTTTGAGAGTCATTGTAGCCCTGATGTTTGAGAGTCATTGTAGCCCTGAATTTTTTATAGTCATTGTAGCCCTGATGTTTGAGTAATTGTAGCCCTGATGTTTGAGAGTCATTGTAGCCCTGAAGTTTAAGAGATGTAGCCCTGATGTTTGAGTCATTGTAGCCCTGATGTTTGAGAGTGGGTTTTAAGTTTGGGGTCATTGTACCCCCGATTTTTTGAGAGTCATTGTGGGCCCTGAAGTTTGGGTAATTGTAGCCCTGATGTTTGAGTTTTTTAGCCCTGAAGTTTAAGAGTCATTGTAGCCCTGGTTTGAAGTCATTGTAGCCCTGAAGTTTGAGAGTCATTGTAGCACTGAAGTTTGAGAGTCATTGTACCCCGGGGAAGTTTGAGAGTCATTTCCCCTGAAGTTTGAGGGGTCATTGTCCCCCGGGAAGTTCGAGACATTGTAGCCCAAAAGTTTGAGAGTTTTTTAGCCCAAAATTTCGAGAGTCATTGTAGCAGGGGAAGGGTTTTTTTAAAGTGCTGCAACAATGCACCCCCGACCAGTGGTTGAGTTCACCTTGAACCCCACCGCCCTGTTTTCACACTTGAGTACAGTCAAAAATGATAATTCCCCAAGGCTTCTACTTAGTCTTTATTATTATTATTATTATTATTATTATTATTATTATTATTATTATTATTATTATTATTGCTGCTACTAGTAGTAGTAGTAAAAAGTACCGGGCAGCAGTAATAGTGGTATTAGTAGTAGCAAGGCAGCGGCTGCAGTAGTAAAAATGCGTAATAGTAGTAGTAGTATTTTTGGCAGAATAGTAGTAGTAGTAGTAGTAGCGGGTAGTAGTAGTAGTAGTGGAAATCTGCAGTAGTAAGTAGAGTAGAGTAGCAGTAATAGTAGTAGTAGTAGTAGTAGAGTAGTAGTAGAGCAGCACGGTAGTAGTAGTAGTTGCGGCAGTAGTACTGTTAGTCAGACCTGCAAACCTTTTTCCCAGTCCCCGACACCTTTTGATCGTGTGTGTGTGTGTTTTAAGAGCCCCCATCCCCCCTCACCTTAAAAACACAGCGTCAGTCGCATTATTACGTCTGGTTGATCCGATAAAATTTCCCGGTATGCATCCTGTAATATCTTATATCTTTATGTTCTTCCACCCGTATTTCCCCCTCATGCATATTGCATTGCCATTTGCATTTTTCCGCTTTTACGAGACTTCCTTCATGTATATTTCTCCCCCCTTCTTTATTGTTTCCTGCGTTTCACGACTTATTCATTGTATTGTTGTGCATTTTATGGTTTGGCTGTCGCTTCGTTGACATACATGATTTGTTCAGTCGTTATTGAACAGTGGGGACACGAATTACCTCTGCCGTATTCGAGACTTTTCCGGAAACTTTTTTCTCGTTGCACCTGAGGCCAAAGCTGTTTTCTTTTCCCCCTTTTTTTTTTTTTCCAATTTTGGCCTGATGAATGATCAGTGTTCCCCCAATTATATATATATATATATATATATATATATATATATATATATATATATATAAATTCTCTCTCTCCCCAACATGTGGAAGTGATGAAGGGTAGAGCTTGTTGAGCAGGTGCAAGGCGCGGAGGGACTCTCCTAGGCACTGTATACACCCCAGGCACGTTGGTAGAAATGCTCGCCCATGCATCGGAGCCATAACCCTCTGGCCGGGACTATATATTGCTCTTTGATGTTCCCCCCCCCCGCTGCTTGCCTCCCTCTCCTCATCGACCGGGTGTTGGTAACCAACAAAAAGGACCAACATCACACAAGGGACACTGATGTGTGGGAGATATTCAACTTCGTATTTTTTTACCCTAAGATCAGCATTTTCCCCAATCTTTTTCCCTAAGGCCAGAATCTTCTGTTCTCCCCCCCCGAGACATTCAGCCTCCTTTTTTCCCAACATCAGCATCTTCAACTTTTTCTTTTGATCAGCATCTTCAAAATTTCCGACTAAGGCCATTATTTTCAAATATTCTCCTGAGACCAACATCTTCAACTTTTCCCTAAGGCTAACAACTTCAATTTTTTCTCCTAAGGCCGGCGTCTTCAACTTTCCCTAAGACCAAATTTCCTTTTACCTAAGATCAGCGTCTTCAGCCTCCCCAGAGACCAGCATCCCCCGGTCTAGATTCATATCCCCCCCAGTCATCCTGTTTTGCTCCATCCTCTTTAAGTCCCCCCTGGATTATACTTTTGGCAACTCCACCCCTTTTAATCCCCCCAAAAATCCACTCCGGCACATCACTGCTTGCAGCCTCCTCCTTGCTACAACGTTTAAATCCCACTTCTCTGATACATTCCTTTTTTTTCCAAAACCCGGGTAAAGTTCTTTGTCTTAAAGATGCCTAACCCCCCACCCCCCTTTTTTTTCCCAATATTTTATTGTCCCATGGCTCGGGTTTCAGTGCTCCCCAGCTCTTTTAGTGTCCGGGTTGATCCCCGGCACGGGTGGACATTTTCCCACACCTGATGTCCCTGTTCAACTGGGTGTTAGTCGACTGGTGTGGGTGGCATCCTGGGGGGTAGTATACCTTAAAAAGGGGTGGGCTTTGAGATGAGCTGGGGGGAATAACAGGGGCTTAGCCTGTAAAATTGATTCATGTAAAAATGTAAATGGCCTTTTTTCTTTCGAGACCCATCCACCGGAAGGGGCCCCCCTCAAATATCTGAATATTTTTAGTTTTTCCCTATACACTCCCCCTTTCCCAAATCTTTTTTTTATATATATATATATATATATATATATATATATATATATATATATATATATATATATATATATATATATATATGTATGTATATAATTCCTTTTCTAATTTTTTAAAAGTTTCGAGAGTATCTACTCTCTGAGCCCGGCCATGGGGGCCTATATTCTTCCCAGGGTTACTATGCAAATCCTGATCCACTTTTTTTAAATTCATTTCTTTTAGAAAATAAATTGTGTTCTTGAGGGGGGAGCAAATAGCCATTAACGGGGAAAACGAATATCGAGAAAAGAGGCGTTTTTTTTGAATTCTTTTTCGCCTAATAGTTACAAGTGAACCTGCTGCCTTCAGTAATTTTTTTTTAAAGGCTGGGGGAATGGGAAAGAAAACGGATATTTTTTTCCACAAACATTATCTTCTTTTTCCAGCCGTTGATACCGTCTAAGACGTGGATACTGTCTAAGACATGGGGACCGTCTAAGAAATGGATACTCGACATTTGTGGGGGAAAAAATTTCCAAAGGAGGGGTTTAGGGCCCCTTTCTACCCTTGGTAAGGGGCCCTTTCCCTTTCCCCCTGGGAAAAGGGGCCCGAGGAGGGCGTCTGGCTGCATAAACAATTTAATTAATGCCAGATGTAATGTCAACAGTGTGTCAAGAATTGTGCTGACCCGGGACCACGAAAGGGACCTTGGCACCACATGGATGCATGAGGCTGCAAAAAACAGCACGGCGGTCAGATTGAATTTGACCGCAAAAACCGGGTCATCGACTCTAGTAGTCATGCGACGCGAGGCGACGTAAATCAACATAAACATTACTCGTTTTGGGCCGTTATATCATTTTAAATTTCCCCTAACGTCGGGA
>WNWK01053120.1:0-11968 GCA_009830355.1 Cherax destructor
AATTACATATTCACTTTTATTTTTGTAAGATCTGTTGGTCTAAAAAAAACTTGTTTGGCTTTTTTGGGGACTCCCAGGAACGTGACCCTATTTTTCCCAATAATAATTATTTAACACGAAATTATATAACACGACTTTTTCAGGAACGTAACTATCGTGCTCAATGACGGTCTACTGTATATTCCTAGACATTAGTAAATGACCAAAGCAGGTGTAAATGTCCACCTGTCAGTGTGTTTGTGACAATTTGAGTACAATTTCAGTACCTAATATTAATCTTAGAACAAAGAACTACTATAAATTGTAATTATCAGAACATAAAAATAAAATAAAATAAAAACGAGAAAAAAAGGTATATCGGCAACACTTCTGCAAGCGGCAGGACTCTATGTTGCCGTAATGTGAGAATTCAGTGCCAACTTCTCGGCCTGGGGTAGTAAACATATATATACGTTTGGACCGTTTACGAGTTAAATGTCTTATTTTACGTTAATATAGACATTTTTATTAATCCATCTATGATATTTTCTTCAAAATTATATAACAAAGCATATAAACATACTGTTTATATGCTATAGTGTTGCCGGGCAGAGGGAAAACATTACGTAATACAGTGGACCCTCGCTATTCGAACATTCTTCATTCCAGAATGCTGTTCATGTGCTGTTACCAAACGAATTTATTCCCATAAGGAATGATGTAAATTAGATTAGTCCATTTCAGACCCCCAAAAATACACTTATAAAAGCACTTACAATAATAAACTTACATAAAAGGGCGAGTTTGGAGTGTTCGAATAGCGAGGGTCCACTGTACTAATAATAATCACTCTTGGGCACATTAAATGTCTTATTTTATGTTAACATAGACTTCTTTCTTTCAACACGTCGGCCGTTTCCCACCAAGGCGGGGTGGCCCAAAAGGAAAAACGAAAGTTTCTCCTTTTACATTTAGTAATATACACAGAAGAAGGGGTTACTAGCCCCTTGCTCCCAGCATTTTAATCGCCTCTTATGACACGCATGGCTTACGGAGGAAGAATTCTGTTCCACTTCCCCATAGACATTTTCATTAATTCATCTATGATATTTTCTTCAAAATTATTTAAAAAACACGTTACATAGCATATAAACATGATACATACACCCACAGAATAAAAATTGACAAATATGAGATTTGTTTACCAAGCGACTTTGTAGGAGTGTCAGAAGAATTACGTTTTCTCTAGTCAGACACTGAGGGATAACTGTAGAAAAATATTCCTTTTATATGCCTTCACTCTATATATATATATATATATATATATATAGAGCTATTCACGACTCTTGTGGGTTTAGCGCTTCTTTTTTTATTATGATAATAATAATAATACAGTGGACCCCCGGCTAACGAACACCCCGGAAATCGTACAATTATGTAAGTATAATATTGTAAGTGCTTGTGGAAGTGTATTTTTGGGGGTCTGAAATAGACTAACCAACATGACATTATTTCTTAAGGAAGTAAATTCGTTCGGTAATGGCACTTGAGCAGGCTTCTGGGATGAAGTTTTTTCGTTAGCCGGGGGTCCACTGTACTATCATTAACTCTAAAAATAGTGTGTTGCATGAGAATGGGAGTGCTGATGTTTGTTTATTTTGTACTAACTTGTACAACTTGTACACAATGTAAGAGTATTTGTATTGTGAGGTAATTATTATTATAATAAAAAAAATTATTTTGAGGTAAAAGTTTCACAAACTCTTACAAACGTATGTGAATGAACTAAAAGTGGACACGTATTAATCGCATTCATTTCGCCTGACCGAGTGATCGCCCACTACCTGTTCAGTTTGTTTTTTTACCTTGTCTGAACTCCGTATCTTGTTCTCTCTCTCGTTAACTAGTTGGCTCTCATTGACTATGGCGTCTAAGCTTAGTTGTGATAAAAAGAGGAGTCGTAAGCCTCTTACTTTAAGTGCCAAGTTAGAAATGATTAAACTCAGTGAACTGACTTTTTTGGTTTATCCTAGGTTCTCTACACATATTCTGCTATGTATGATAATCTATGTAACTGTATTTGTGTATACCTGAATAAACTTACTAACAAGGTACAGTGGACTCCCGCCTAATGAGCACCCTGGAAATCGTACAATTATGTAAGTATGATATTGTAAATGCTTTTGTAAGTGTATTTTTGGGGGTCTGAAATGGACTAACCTACTTGACATTTTTTCTTAAGGAAGTAAATTCGTTCGGTAATGGCACTTGAGCAGGCTTCTGGAATGAATTTTGCTCATTAGGCAGGGGTCCACTGTATATGTTGATTGCTGAGATAGCCATCAAATACAGTTACATATAGCAGCATATGTGTAGAGATCCCAGGATAACCCAAGAGTGTCAGCTAACACTCTTGCTAGGAGCTAATGCTGCTGGGGATTGCAAGTTAAAACCTATGATAATTTATCACTCAGAGAATCCAAGGGCCCTAAAGAACTATGCAAAAAGTAGCCTCCCTGTTTATTATAAATCCAGTTCGAAAGCTTGGATGACTACTGATCTTTTCATAAATTGGTTCACAGACTATTTTAAGCCTACAGTTGAGGCTTACTGCAAGGAAAAGAAAATTCCTTTTAATGTTTTACTTGTTTTAGACAATACCCTGCCACTCACCTCTCACACATCAATGTTAATACATACTTTAAGGTAAGTAATAAGTGTACTCTGTGTGTATATTACTTGTTATTGTGTTTTTTAATGCCTAGTGCTATTGCTAACTTAATATAAGTTAGTGTAAGCTTGTTGTCTGGCATTTATATGCATTTAGAAGTGGAAAAAAATGGCGTTCTGCTTTTCGGCGATGTCTGCTTTAATCCTTAAACGGTCCAAAAGTATATATACGTTCGCTCGCCCAGTGCCCCCAATATTTTGAAAAAAAAAAATTATAAAGAAATAAAGAGCACAATTTTCTAAGTGTTATAGGATAAAAATAAAAAAATTAGGGTCAGTACTTACCAAGATATGACGCCGCAAAGTTGGCACTTGGCGATCACCTGACGGCAACATGAAGCACTGCCGCTTGCAGAAAATCTACATATTTACCATTTTCTTATATTTTTTTTTAATATTCTTGTTTTCATTATACAGTGGACCCCAGGCTAACGATCACCCCAGAAATCGTACAATTATGTAAGTATAATATTGTAAGTGCTTGTGGAAGTGTATTTTTAGGGGTCTGAAATAGACTCGCCTACATGACATTATTTCTTAAGGAAGTAAATTCAGTCGGTAATGGCACCTGAGCAGGCTTCTGCAATGAATTTTGATCGTTATCCGGGGGTCCACTGTATATGATAAATATTTTATAGTAAATCTTTTGATTTCAATGTCAATTGTTGTTTATACACCAATATTATATACGAAATTATTATCATACTGACACAAACACACATGTACATACACACTGATAGGTGATTTTGCACACCTGGCTGAATCACATTCTATTATCTACAACTATATACAAGTATTTACATGTCCCACTTATGTTTCTAGAAGTCCACAATTGTATGATACTCCATGAAGCATGGATTCATACAGAGTGCCACTCCACACTAAAGCAATAGCAAAGAACTACAGACCAATTGCGCTAACGTCCCATATCATAAAAATCTTTGAAAGGGTTCTAAGAAGCAAGATCGCCACCCATCTTGATACCCATCAATTGCACAACCCAGGACAGCATGGGTTTAGAGCAGGCCGCTCCTGTCTGTCCCAACTACTGGACCACTACGACAAGGTCCTGGATGCTCTAGAAGATAAACAGAATGCAGATGTTATATACACAGATTTTGCAAAAGCCTTTGACAAGTGTGACCATGGTGTAATAGCACACAAAATGCGTGATAAAGGCATAACAGGAAAAGTTGGTAGATGGATCTATAATTTCCTAACACGTACAACACAAAGAGTAGTAGTCAACAGAGTAAAGTCTGAGGCAGCTACTGTGAAAAGCTCTGTTCCACAAGGCACAGTACTTGCTCCCATCCTATTCCTCATCCTCATATCAGACATTGACAGGGATATAAGCCACAGTGCTGTGTCTTCCTTTGCAGATGACACCCGAATCTGTATGACAGTGTCCACCGTTGAAGACACTGCAAGACTCCAAGCAGACATAAACCAAATCTTTAAATGGGCTGCAGAAAACAATATGAAGTTAAATGATGAGAAATTTCAATTACTCAGATACAGAAAACGTGAAGAAATTAAAATCTCATCGGAGTACAAAACTAATTCCAACCACACAATAGAGCGAAAAACTAATGTCAAAGACCTGGGAGTGATCATGTCAGAGGATCTCACCTTCAAGGACCATAACAATGTAGCAATTGCATCTGCTCGAAAAATGACAGGATGGATAATGAGAACCTTCAAAACCAGGGATGCCAAGCCCATGTTGACACTTTACAGATCGCTTGTTCTATCTAGGCTGGAATATTGCTGCACACTAACTGCACCTTTCAAGGCGGGTGAAATTGCTGACCTTGAAAATGTGCAGAGAACCTTCACCGCACGCATAAGTGCGATAAACCACCTCAACTACTGGGAACGCTTGAACTTCCTAAACCTGTACTCTCTAGAACGCAGGCGGAGAGATACATTATTATATACACATGGAAAATTCTCGAGGGCTTAGTACCAAACTTGCACACAAAAATCACTCCCTACGAAAGCAAAAGACTCGGCAGGCGATGTAACATCCCCCCAATGAAGAGCAGGGGTGCCACTAGCACGTTGAGGGACAACACAATAAGTGTGAGAGGCCCAAGATTGTTCAACTGCCTCCCAGCATACATCAGGGGGATTACCAACAAGCCCCTGGCTGTCTTCAAGCAGGCACTGGACAGGCACCTCAAGTCGGTACCGGATCAGCCGGGCTGTGGTTCGTACGTTGGACTGCGTGCGGCCAGCAGTAACAGCCTGGTTGATCAGGCTCTGGTCCAACAGGAGGCCTGGTCACAGACCGGGCCGCAGGGGCGTTGACCCCTGGAATTCTCTCCAGGTAGACTCCAGGTAGACACTGGTGACATATGAATCGTGTGTCCTTCCACTGTTGGGGTCGTTTTGTGGTTGTAGCACACACAACACACTTCTTCTGGGAATGCTTCTTCTTTGGGGTAGGTGGTAAAGGTACCAGGTAGTGACAGTTAGGGATGATTCGGTCTGGCACTTGCCCCACTGGCTGTGGTTGTGGTTGGGGAACAAGTCGCTGTTGAGTGGCAGGTACAGGTGTGGTACCATACTTTTTTGCTATCTGTTTTATGATATTCAGGGAGAATTCCGCAAAATGTTGTCATTTTCCAGTCTTTATTTCGTACATATTGAATGCATTGATCACTGCAATGTCTACAAGGTGGAAAAACAGTTTTATATATGTTATGGGGTATTATGGACTTGTTTTGGGGGCTATGGAACCCAGCATGTATTGTTGTAATTAAATAACATGAATACCTAATTATATTGAATTAATCAGAAGTACTGCTTGGGAGGTTTAAAGGCTTGGCCATCCTTTAAAACTTAAGAGCTGAATTACCTGATTTCTCAATATAATAGGTATTATAAAATATAAATGCACATTTTTATAAGTACTAGTTAATAGTTGCATGTCTCATGGTAATAACATAAGATATATAGCTCCTACCAACTCAATTGAAGTCTCACACATAATCAACACCCTTAAAAACAAAGCAGGAGACATAAACAGCTTACCACCCTTTATGTACAAAAAAGCTACACATGTACTGTCACCAATTATAGCAGCATTATTCAATAAATCCATTGAATCTTCAACCTTCCCATCAATTCTCAAAATAGCTAGGGGCACCCGATCTACAAGGAGGTGACCAAACTGACTGAACAATTACAGACCAATCTCAAATTTACCACTGCTTTCTAAAATCTTGAAAAATTAATTCATAAACAGATCTATTCCTACCTCGTCTCACACAATGTACTAAACCCCTGTCAATTTGGATTCAGGACCAACAAGAGCACAAACGATGCTATAACACACATGTTAGAGTTAATATACCGCACTTGAGAAGAAAGAGGTTCCGCTGGAATCTTCATAGACCTCCAAAGCATTTGATACAGTGCGACCATGATTTTTGCTCACAAAACTAGCGCACTATGGTATTTGGGGGGACCCCCCAACTACCTAAAGTCGTACCTTAGCAACAGAAGTCAGTACGTGAACACAAATGGAGAGAACTCTTCCACACAACAAATTACAGTCGGTGTCCCTCAGGTAGTGTCCTGGGGCCCTCCTATTCCTCATTTACATAAATGACCTACCGAATGCATCACAACTACTCAAACCCATTTTGTTTGCAGATGACACAACATATGTCTTTCTCACCCAAATCCAGTCGTACTAGCCAACACAGTTAATGCCGAATTACAGAAAATATCAACATGGATGATGACAAATAAGCTTACTCTCAATACGGACAAGACTACTACATTCAGTTTGGAAACAAAGCTACAAATGTTCCACTTAACATAACGCTAAATGGTTCACCCATCACAAGGCTCACAGAGGAAAATTCCTAGGAATCCACCTTGACAGTAGTCTTAAATTCCAAACACACATACAACAAATTTCCAAGAAAATCTCAAGGACAGTAGGTATATTATCTAAGATACGCTATTATGTGCCTCAACCAGCTCTCATTGCACTATATCATTCTCTTATCTACCCTTATCTCACCTATGGAATCTGTGCATGGGGCTCAACAACATTAAATCACCTTAGACCACTCATAACCCAGCAAAAGGCTGCAGTCAGGATGATAACAAATTCCCACTCTAGACAGCATACTCCACCTATATTCAGAACCTTAAAACTACTCACCATAAAAAATATTCATACCTATTCATGTGCCTTCTACATACATAAAACTCTACATGCTAATATTAACCCTGCGCTCAGAATTCTCCTCAACAACTTTAATAGGTCCCACGAACATGACACAAGACACAGATCACTATTTGACATACCCCGAGTCCATACTAACCAATGTAAAAATTCTATGCACATAAAGGGCCCCAGAATCTGGAATTCATTACCAGTAAATATCAAGTTAACCTTGTCGGAAAATCAATTCAAGACTCTTCTCAAAAATCACCTACTCACCCTATACTAAATACTCATACTGTAACAAACTTCCAAACCCAATATTATTTTACTTAAGAAGATCTCAATTTGATATGTTCATCCTCCTTAACACTTGTTGCAATTTCATATCATCATATTGTCATTTAATATCTTATAGTATCATTTTCTTAATTTTAAATAAAATATATACCTAGATGAAACTCTAAAAACTATTTCTAGTATTGTTATTATACTAGTATAGCATCAACATACTGTAATTTGAAATAAATTCTACAACTAGATTAAACTCAACCAATTTCTCTTGTATTGTCTTTAAATAGTATGTATAACCATTTAATAATTTAAATAATACAGAACTAGAATAAACTCAATCAATTTCTTTAGCATTAAGTACTTAGTGAATAAGTCTCTAGAATAAACTGCCCCTAATGCCATGGCATGCCAGTGGCTCTCCTTGCATTACAGTTTTATAATTGTTTTATATTTGTAACTACCAATAACATTGTACACTTGTAACATGCATTGAAATAAAAATTATTATTATTATTATTATTATTACTATTTGCAGATTACACTACATACGTTATCTCGCACCCAAGCCCAGTCACACTAGCCAACACTGCAAATACTGAATTGCAGAAAATATCTACCTGGATGATGACTAACAAACTTACTCTCAATATTGGTCAAACCTATTTTATCCAGTTTGGGAACAGAGCTACAAACGCACCACTTAACATAATGATAAACGGGTCCCCTATCACAAAACTCACAGAGGAAAAATTCTTAGAAATCCATCTTGACAGTGGCCTCAAATTTCAGACACATATACAACAAATTTCCAAGAAAGTCTCAAAGACCGTGGGAATACTATCCAAGGTACGGTACTATGTTCCACAACCAGCTCTCCTTACCCTATATCACTCACTCATTTACCCCTACCTCACCTATGGAATCTGCGCATGGGGCTCTACATCAATAACTCATCTCAGACCACTAATAACACAACAAAAGGCAGCAGTTAGAATGATAACAAATTCACACTCCAGACAACATACAATATTCAAAAACCTAAACTTACTCACCATACAAGACATTCATACTTTTTACTGTGCCTATTACATACATAGAACACTCTATGCAAATATTAACCCACCACTCAAACTTCTCCTTACCAATTTTAACAGGACACATGACCATAACACTAGACACAGATCACTCCTCGATGTTCCCCGTGTCCATCTAACACTATGTAAAAACTCAATGCATATAAAAGGCATGAAAATTTGGAATTCATTACCTGTCATTGCCAAACAAACCCTGCCTGTACCCCAATTCAAAACGATGCTAAAAAACCACCTTCTCACCCAAACCTAAATGCTCAATATCAAACATTCTCAACAAAGTAGAATAATCACTTAAATGTAAAAACCTGATTAATCACTTAAATGTAAAAACCTGTTATGAATAATACATACTAAGCTAACTGTTTCTATAACATTTACATTATAATGACCATGTAAACTGTAACTGCAATGCAATTAATTGTTTTAAATTGTTATCTCACTCAATTAGTTGCATTGCTACAATTAATAAATTATTATGTTCAACTTATATTCAAACTTTATAACTTAGATACACAATTATACTTATTTTATAAATTATCAACCATAATTTTTTACCATGTAGTCTACTATTAAATAGTCCTAAGAATGCCCGCAATGCACAGCATATTAGGGGCTTTTGGTATGTACATCTCATTTATACCTATGTATCATGTCTACCTAACTATGTATCATTGTACCATGTCTAAATAAACTATTATTATTATTATTATTATTATAATGAAGCCCAGGCAGGCGAGTGAAACATCGGAACCATCAATACCGAAGGGTCCTGAAACAGGGGCAGGCTGGGGCTGGGGTTGAGGAGAAATGGAGGGGGGGGACTTCTGTGAGGAGTGAGGCACTGGGTCAGGCAAGAGGTCCATTTGGACAAGGGGGGGTACCAAACTGCGAGTTGATTTTGAAGCTGGGAGGATACGCATCGTGAATGAGGAGGAGCATGAGCAATAACTTCCGCAGTGGAAGCCGGATCTGAAGACACCTGGAGATGATGTTGCCCCGGAGGTAGGGAATCCTCTCAAGGTAGAGGGAGTTCTGCAAGAGCTGCAAAACGGTTTGAAACAGGGACATTAGTCCTCACAGTTGCGGAGAACAGGTGGCCTGGCCGCACTGGTGCTGGGGAGATGCCCTTAGAGGGGGGCACCGGAGACGAAGGAGGCAAGGGCTGACGGACTGTGACTGGCTTTACAGACCGCAGGCTGGAGTTACATTCATCGAGGGAAAGGGACTGGGCCCTGGCTAAGTTTGCCAAATCAAGAGCCTGGCGATATGCCGGGCAAGACCGGGACGTGACTTTGTGGACCCCTTTACAAAAATAGCATGAGGCTGGGCAGGTACAGGCAACACCGTCTTTGACTGCTTGGTGAAACCCACTACAGTTTGCACACCTAACCTTACCACGGCAGGACAACTCTCCATGCCCAAAAAGGAAACATTTTCGACACCGAAGAAGAGGAAAAGTATATGGAAGGACAGGAAACCTTAGATTGCCAAAAATTACAAATTTTGGGAGAGCACCTGAGAAACATACACGAACCATACGAGACGGGGCAGGACGAGTCGAGAGGCTCCAAACCTCTCACAAACCTAAGTCATCCCCCCCCACTCAAAACCAACTCAGAATGGATCTCCTCATCTGAGAGGGATGAGGAAATCGGTCCAATTCTACCGTAACAACAACCAGCAGCAAGGATTGAGGAGCGGACCTCCCAGAAGACTATATTCCACTTACCTAGGACATGGATGGCATTAAGTGGTAAATTTCTGGCGAGAAAAGACTTACGATGTAGTCGGAGTCTTATGGCTGCACCCCTTCAGAGTTGCTGGACACCCCCTTCTATGTAGGCCTTGCCGAAAGGAGAGCCACTGATGGCATTAGTGACTTCCCGTGGATTGGTGAAGGGGGTACCACCAGCCTTGGGGCGCACGAGAACCACCATCACATCTGGGGTAATGTGGGCTGGAGAAGAAACACAGTCTAGACAAGAAGTTTGCTGGCGTTTAGGGCTAGACATGGGCCTGGCTACATCATCAACTTCAAGGGCCCGTTTATAAATCCCAGCAGGGGACACAATAGCCATATCATGGTCCAGAGGCGAGGAAACAGTTGTCAACTGAGTATGGGCCAGAGGGGGGTCCCCCCCACAGGGGCGAACGACATCCCAGTCAAACTCTCCAGAAATGGGTCAAATAACACCGCTTGATAGGAAGAAATTACTAAAAGCACACACACACAAGAAAAATACAGTGAAGAGCCTAAACCGGACTGTCACCACCAACAAACAACTGAGGAGCCTTCAAAAAGCATGTCTCGATCAGCTGAGTGACAACCACCAACCTCTGCAATTTCTCCCTCACGCTTCTTAAGAATGTGTCTCCTGTGTGCCGATTTGCCTGCTACAAACAAATCTCCAAGTGGTTGACACGGGTTTAGCTAGCACATTCAAGCAGGCTTGAAAACTACACTCCAAGCCAGCCAGGACAAGGGGGGGTTGCCAAGAGTTACAGCTGTCCTGACCCCTAGCACGTCTACACTGTTCCTGCCATACCAGTGTTTTTCCTGCATCGAGAACACCAAGCCAGCAAGCCAGCCCAGGTAATCCAAGCCAGCTCTGCCAAGGAAGCCAGTGTGAAATCTGCTTCCAGTGTGTCTGCACTACTTTGCATTACCAGTAAAATGCCGGCAAAAGACAACTTTTACCCAGTGGCTTAGTGTGGGTTGATAAGCCAGATGGCTTTAAAGAGTGAGTAATGTAAAGGAGAGCGGAGTAGTTGTGTCGCTACCACCATCACCCACATATCTCTCTGCTTGTACATTTCCACCACCGCTCACAGACCAGGTGAAGAAAGATGTTTTGAGCACCGACGATAATTAAGTAGTGGTGCGCGGGTCGCCAGTTACACCCCAGAATAACTACCCTAACTTTCTTTCACCTCTACACTAGGATTATTTCTGACCTTCAGCAACAGTGTTTTGCTTTACAGACAGTTAATTGTCATTTGTAAGCCTGTATTAAGACTTTAAAAGGCTCAGAGTTCATTTCAGTGTAGTGACTCCTCACAATTATTCAGTGTAATGCATTCTCCGCTCAGTGTAACTGAACTATTAAATACGGTTACACAATTAAGCTGCTTGTCCTAGTGTTGTGCTGTGTTTCCTAATACATTTTTCCGTTCAGACTGAAACTTTACTGATAAATTCCCAGAACTATTTATATTTCAAAATTGCACTATTAATCTGTGTTGTGAGTGTGTAACTTATGCTATTTTTATAACATTAAGTAAATTTTGTTCAGGTATAAAATTATTGCATTTTTACTGTGAACAAGCTTACTCTTGCATGATGTTCAGTTTCATGAATACTTTCTTGAGTAATTCGGTTACCTTTCAACTGTGATATGCAAGGGTCAGCCTGTTAACATCTATTTTCCTTGCCATCTCATCTAGTGGGTTTAGCGCCTAGCTAAGATTGTAATAGTAACAATTTGCAATCATTATATTTCTACCTATACATTGTGTAAATTGTTTTTTATTATTTGTTAAGTGCTGTAGTTTGGAGTAATTAACAAGTATTGCAGTGTTTGGTAACTCTCCATAAGACTGTGGCCCAGTTAATGACCTTGAAAAGACCCGCAGGCCACTGACACCCATATTGCCTTTGTCTAGTGAGGTGAATGTCCCTTGACCC
>WNWK01053121.1:0-11968 GCA_009830355.1 Cherax destructor
CAGTAAACGCTCCATTTTGCTGTGTAGTCTAGCTCAGAATCGCCGCCAGGTAGCCCAGGATATTTGTGTTCAATAAATTGTTGTGATAAAAACACAGGCCTCATTTCTAGGCTTTATTGAACACAAAATCCATGGTAATGTCTGCAACAGAAGAAAATACATCTAATGACTGCTGCTGCAGGACAGGTGATGTGGTGCATATGTCCTCAGAAAAGCTATAGCTACTGGCGACATATTTAAGCTTACCATGTAATCTGCATCACGAATGTATTTGTGTAAGAGCGAGACCACACGCCATGCTGGGCCATCGCCGTACTGTTTGTTGTTATTGTTAGGGGCCCCCTGAGGTGGTGCCGTATTGTGTCCTGCAGCGGCTCTCCACAAGAGCGGTATCACTACAAATATAAAAAAAATAATACCAATAATGGTAAATTATGAGATAGTGAACTGTATGATAATTTCAGGACCCATTCTCCAGAAATGATTAATGGTAACACAAATACACACATTGTGAGAAATAAATTACCTGTATGAACCTTACTATTGCGCTCATAAAAGCAATTTGATTAAAAGGCAACTAAGATACATTACTTACATTTGTTGCACCTCTGAAGTATGTGGGATTTTGGATGCCGTAGGTCACAGGAGAACATCCCCTCCGTACGCACAATCCTCTCATTAATCACATATATCGGGACCTAAAATATTAACCATTAAATTTAAAAAATCAGTAGTTCTGGTAATTTTTTTATTGAAGTGGACTGTATGGGGTTTTAGACTGACTAAAGGAAAAACACAATGGGGTCCACAGTATAATAATGTTATTACAGTAAATATTTACTATTACAATAATACACTGATTAATATGTAAACTGTCATAATTAAAGAACTTTATATTACTATACTTGCCAATTTACTCTGGAGGTCGCTTGATGCAGCTTGACCACCACAACACCTGCCTTACTGTGAAGAACCTAAACTGGCCAGTGAGCTCAACATAAAAAAGACAGTTTACTTAGCTGTGGGTGCTAATGGTTCCATATATTTTCCAATCATACGTTAAATTTAAGGCCAATTCTCCATTAAGCCTCGAACACCGAATTTCTGGTGCAAATTACCATGTGATCCCACACATTGTATTCCAGCATGGCGTCCTCCTATTTCACCCTGTATCCACTCTATTGTAGTGATTTTCACACTTATTTTTTCTCAGTCTGCAGTGTAGGGCGTCACCGCATTATTTTCTGGTCGTCTGATTCCGTTCCAATTCAATTTGGCCTCGATGACGATTGATTATATTAGCCTGCATTCAGACAGGTCTTCCACTCATTTCCCTAATATGGCGCACACTCACAATTTTCTATTCTCACCACCCTATTATAGTGGTTTGTAAATTTCCTGTCCCATATTTTACTCAGGGACATTTACACGACTTCTTATTATGAAGTGAGGCCAATATTCCCCATTAGGCCTCTGGAAATGCTTAAATCCTGGTGCAAATTTCCGACCAGTCCTTACACTATTAAATTCAACTCGGCGTTTCCTTCTCTGCCCTCGCGCAGGCGCAGATTCTCCCAGAGTCAAATCAGCATCATTTTATGCTTATTTACATTATTAAAAATTATACACTATAATTTCGGAAAATGTACAAAATTTTCCACACACAGCGAGGGCAAGATTTCTAATTAACAGTATCTGTAATTATTAAACACCATACTTGCAATTATTAAAAAAAAATTATATTCACACTCACCATCTATGTTGCCTACCTAACAAACAGAATCTAACTGGTCAGTCAGTATCTAACTGTTAAGTAAATGGCGTACTTCCCTTGGTGGGGTGCGATGACGCGCATCATTCATTTTCCATTCTCACCACCCTATTATGGTGGTTTCGTAAATTTTCTGTCCCTATTCTTCAGCAGGGGACATTAATAAAGGTTCAAATTACAAATTCAGGCCGATCTGCTCAATTATGGCCTTGATGATGCCGAATTAAACTTCTCCACTAGCACAACTTATGTTCACACATTAATTAATTATGGCATCTCTCCGTATCACTCCGTGGCCGCTGCACACTCTCCTTCACCCGAAATTTCTCAAAGGGTCCAATCGGCATCACATTTTAATACACAGTTATTATATTCAAATTTAAACATTCTGAATTTAGGAAAATTATAAAAATTTTCCACAGTTGTCTTGGTTTTCAATTACTGCTAACCAGAACTCCTAAATCCTTTTCGCAATCAGTAATATTAAGATCTACATTACGTATTTAGTTTATATGTGGCATGGTTATTTGTCTGTCCAACGTTTAGAACTTTGCAGTTGTCTATATTAACCTGCATCTGCCACTTCTCCGACCACTGCATCAGTCTATTCAAATCTTCCTGGAGTGCTCTAATGTCCTCATTAGAATGAATTAGGTGGCCTATTTTGGTGTCATCAACAAACTTGCTTATGTCGCTATTTATTCCCTCATCTATGTCGCTTATTAAGTGTGTTAACCTAAATGTATCTATGGAGAAAGTAACAAGGTCAGTAGCTTACAAGATGTTACTGCTAGACTAAGACTAGTGGTAGGTGATACCACCTACGACTGCTTCACCTCTCGTGGCTACAGTATACAAGCCACTTCGCACATATGCTGTATTCTTTTCAAGACTGATGGACTGATACATCGACTCAAGGCTGAGGGACTGATTACCTCAAACTCCTGTTCTTCACGATTCTCCTTTGTATGGACTGATGAAGCCACTGTGTGGCGAAATGTTTCCTCAATAAAGATACCCAAGTGTTGCATGTCTCTAATTTGCCATACGAAACCGTGTAGGTGTATCTTTAATGCGACTTTTAAAAGATGTTATGTCACATGAGAACCAATATTTTCTATAATTTCCTTATAATAATAATAGTAATAATAATAATAATAATAATAATAATAATAATAATAATAATAATAATAATAATAATAATAATAATAATAATAATAATAATATCTTTATTTCTATCATCATCAATGACATACTATTATATAGAAAGCTGCTTGTTATGCAGAGCATTTCAGGCAAATTAGGTCAGTTTTGTCCCAGGATGCGACCCACACCAGTCGACTAACACCCAGGTATCCATTATTACCGATGGGCGAACATAGACAACTGGTGTAAGGAAACACGCCCAATGTTGCTACCCTCTCCGGAAATCGAACCCGGACCCTCGCCGTGTGAAGCTAGAGCTTTTGCCACCAGGCCACGGGCCACCGTAAGTAGTTGATTAAGGACAAATTGTTGTAATTTAGAGGAAATTATTATTCCAATAATGAAAATGTATTACACTCCTGGAAGTGTTATTGAATTAATTCAGTAAATGTATTTGTACACAAAACGTTTGGGAGAGCATTGAATATGGCGTAATCGAAGAACGAACTGGAATTTGTGGGCATTTAATCCAGTGTAATCGGAGCCGATAGAGAAGATATCGGCCGGGAGTTGTAACGTCGGAATAAACAAAGAGGCGGTGCATCTGGAAGCGTCCAGATATTTAATACAACTATCAACATAATCATGATATGATGGAACCCAGGAGGCGGTAGCTGAATATGACGCCATATTTGCCTGCCACTTATATCATCGAGTTTAAAGTACGCCTCAAAATATGTAGTGAAATCCATAGAACTGGTGAGGTAGCTAGGTATTGGCCAGTCTTAGTTTACCAGCATGCTAGGAAAGCGTTAGGATATATCACCAAGATAATACCTTAGTAATTATTATATTCTGCATTTATGTTTTTCACCGTGGAATTGGACCACTGTAATGTGTAATATTAATGCACAAAAATGACTTAAGTCACATAGTCATTTAATAATAACTTTCATACAGTCCATACCTTGCCAGTTCAATGGATTAAATTTTTTATGGTAATTATTCAGGAACCAAATGTTCACAATTTAAGGTCCGGAAGTGTGAGTTGGGAGCTGAGACGGTAGGCACTGAAGGAGGAACAGTATCAGAGACCTGTTGGTCCTGAAGTCCCACATGTCTCCTAGGTACATCAGTATCAGTAATTATAATTGTTTTAGATGTACCAGAGTTCTTCTCAGTTATGTGGGTGAAATGTTAATTCAAGATTGTAGCTTTAAAAATTCATCCATATAATTTCTCACAGTTATAAGTACCTGACAATACTGTTGCTACTGCTAGACTACGACTAGGTTATAAGTACCTGACAATACTGTTGTTACTGCTAGACTACGACTAGGTTATAAGTACCTGACAATACTGTTGTTACTGCTGGACTACGACTAGGTTATAAGTACCTGACAATACTGTTGTTACTGCTAGACTACGACTAGGTTATAAGTACCTGACAATACTGTTGTTACTGCTGGACTACGACTAGGTTATAAGTACCTGACAATACTGTTGTTACTGCTAAACTGCGACTAGGTTATAAGTACCTGACAATACTGTTGCTACTGCTAGACTACGACTAAGTTATAAGTACCTGACAATACTGTTGCTACTGCTAGACTACGACTAGGTTATAAGTACCTGACAATACTGTTGCTACTGCTGGACTACGACTAGGTTATAAGTACCTGACAATACTGTTGTTACTGCTAGACTACGACTAAGTTATAAGTACCTGACAATACTGTTGCTACTGCTAGACTAAGACTAGGTTATAAGTACCTGACAATACTGTTGTTATTGCTAAACTACGACTAGGTTATAAGTACCTGACAATACTGTTGTTACTGCTAGACTAAGACTAAGTTATAAGTACCTGACAATACTGTTGTTACTGCTAGACTAAGACTAGGTTGTAAATACCTGACAATACTGTTGTTACTGCTAGACTACGACTAGGTTGTAAATACCTGACAATACTGTTGTTACTGCTAGACTACGACTAGGTTGTAAATACCTGACAATACTGTTGTTACTGCTAGACTACGACTAGGTTATAAGTACCTGACAATACTGTTGTTACTGCTAGACTAAGACTAGGTTATAAGTACCTGACAATACTGTTGTTATTGCTAGACTAAGACTACCTGGAAAGGGTTTCGGGGGTCAACGCCCCTGCGGCTCGGTCTGAGACAAGGCCTCATGGCGAATCAGGGTCTGATCAACCAGGCTGTTACTGCTGGCCGCACGCAGCCTGACGTACTAACCACAGCCTGGTTAGTCAGGTACTGACTTTAGGTGCCTGTCCAGTGCCTTCTTGAAGACAGCCAGGGGTCTATTGGTAATCCCCCTTATGTATGCTGGGAGGCAGTTGAACACAGTCTTGGGCCCCGGACACTTATTGTGTTGTCTCTCAATGTACTCGTGGCGCCCCTGCTTTTCATTGGGGAAATGTTGCATCTCCTGCCGAGTCTTTTGCTTTCATAGGGAGTGATTTTCGTGTGCAAATTTGGTTCTAATTCCTCTAGGATTTTCCAAGTGTATATTATCACGTATCTCTCTCGCCTGCGTTCCAGGGAATCCAAATCAACGGCCTTCAACCGTTCCCAGTACTTTAGGTGCTTTATCGTACTTATGTGTGCCGTGAAAATTCTTTGTACACTCTCCAGATTAGTGTACAGCAGTATTCCAGCCTAGAGAGAACAAGCGACTTGAAGAGAATCATCATGGGCTCGGCATCCCTAGTTTTGAAGGTTCTCATTATCCATCCTATCATTTTCCTAGCAGATGCGGTAGATACAATACTGAGTCATATTGGGACTTTAGTATCTCACTTATTTCTTGGCTGTCATCTGTGAATGTTCCATCTCGCCTAAGCAGAGGACCAATACTGGATATTGTTTTTCCCTTAGATTTGGCATAAGAGAAGAAGCATTTTGTATTTTTCAATTTCCTTTATGGCTTTTAGTTCTTCCTGTGATTCTTGTCTCCTGTAAGAGTCCTTCAGTTTAAGTTCGATATTTGCAATTTCATTGACCAGTGCCTCCCTTCATATTTCAGATATATTAGTCCCTCTCAGCAGCTCTGTGACTCTTCGCCTTCGTCTGTATAGGGAGCGTCGCTTTCTTTCTAGTTTACATCTTCTCTTTCATTTTCTTAATGGAATGTGCCTTGAGCAGATCTCAAGAACCACAGAGTTTATTTTTTCTAGGCAAAGGTTCGGAGCTGTGTTGTTTAGGATATCTTCCCAGCTTGTTTCATTTATGACATGGTTGACTTGTTTCCATTATATGTTTTTGTTATTGAAATTGAATTTTGTGAAGAGACCTGCATGACTGATCACATTTTGCTGGTCAGGAGCCTTGTGCATACATGTCTGTACCTCTATTATGTTGTGATCTGAGTATATTGTCTTCGATACGGTTATATTACGTATCAGATCGTCGTTGTTAGTGAAGATGAGTCCAGCGTATTTTCTAGTCTTGTAGGCTATACTATTTGCTGGTTTAATGAGAATTTCGTGCAGAGATTTAATAGCTCGTATGTGTGTGTGAATTTTCATCTGAGCTGCCTCCTGGGGTTATCTCTGCTAAAATATTATTTGCTACACTCCTCCATTATAGGCGTCTCAAGTTAAAATCTCGCAGTAGTAAGATGTTTAGGGCAGGAGTTGGGAGATTTTCCAGATAGTGGTCAATTTTCAAAAGCTGCTCCCGGAATTGCCGGTAAGTTGCAGCTGGAGGCTTGTATACCACCACAATGAAGATTCAGATTCAGATTTTTATTTCTCTGTAAGGATTACAACGTGTGGTTTACATATTATAAAGCAATAATTACAAAGATTACAATGTGTGGTTTACATATGAGACAATAATTACAAAGATTACAATGTGTGGTTTACATATAATGAGACAATAATTACAAAGATTACAATGTGTCTACCTGGAGAGAATTCCAGGGGTCAACGCCCCCGCGGCCCGGTCTGTGACCAGGCCTCCAGTTGGACCAGAGCCTGATCAACCAGGCTGTTACTGCTGGCCGCACGCAGTCCAACGTACGAACCACAACCCGGCTGATCAGGTACCGACTTGAGGTGCCTGTCCAGTGCCTGCTTGAAGACAGCCAGGGGTTTGTTGGTAATCCCCCTGATGTATACTGGGAGGCAGTTGAACAATCTTGGGCCCCTGACACTTATTGTGTTGTCCCTCAACGTGCTAGTGGCACCCCTGCTCTTCATTGGGGGGATGTTACATCGCCTGCCGAGTCTTTTGCTTTCGTAGGGAGTGATTTTTGTGTGCAAGTTTGGTACTAAGCCCTCGAGAATTTTCCATGTGTATATAATAATGTATCTCTCCCGCCTGCGTTCTAGAGAGTACAGGTTTAGGAACTTCAAGCGTTCCCAGTAGTTGAGGTGGTTTATCGCACTTATGCGTGCGGTGAAGGTCCTCTGCACATTTTCAAGGTCAGCAATTTCACCCGCCTTGAAAGGTGCAGTTAGTGTGCAGCAATATTCCAGCCTAGATAGAACAAGCGATCTGTAAAGTGTCAACATGGGCTTGGTATCCCTGGTTTTGAAGGTTCTCATTATCCATCCTGTCATTTTTCGAGCAGATGCAATTGCTACATTGTTATGGTCCTTGAAGGTGAGATCCTCTGACATGATCACTCCCAGGTCTTTGACATTAGGTTTTCGCTCTATTGTGTGGTTGGAATTAGTTTTGTACTCCGATGAGATTTTAATTTCTTCACGTTTTTCCGTATCTGAGTAATTGAAATTTCTCATCATTGAACTTCATATTGTTTTCTGCAGTGGTTTACATATTATGAGACAATAATTACAACGATGGCCACTAGCATGCCTAGCATGCCCAGGCATGCCTAGCATGCCCAGGCATGCCTAGCATGCCCAGGCATGCCTAGCATTCCCGGGCATGCTAGGCATTTCGGACAGACTAAAAATAGTTCTTAATCTATATTACAAATTACAAATGATTAATAAGATGTACAATAGTGAGGTAGTTCAGAATATTTAGATTATGACAATTTGTAAAATTAGTAATAAGAATGGTTACGTCTTGGGATGTTACATAGTTTCTATTAAAGCTACAATATTGGAGTATATCCGGCAAACTTAAGACTAGTTTGAGATTTATTAGGCAATAGCTATATTCGGGATTTTATGTTTACTGTCCTTTGGGTCAGTGTTGGTGTAGATGAGGAGGATGTACTCACCTATTTGTGGTTGCAGGGGCCGATTCATAGCTCCTGGCCCCGCGTCTTCACTGATTGCTACTAGGTCATCTCTCTCCCTGCTCCATGAGCTTTATCAAACCTCGTCTTAAAACTATAATAATAATAATAATAATAATAATAATATCTTTATTTACTACAAGTACATGTACATGGTATACAGGCCTAGCTGACATCAGTGACATACTACTATATAGAAAGTCCCTTGTTATGCTGAGCATTTCGGGCAGATTAGGTCAGTGTCCTAGGATACGACTCACACCAGTCGACTAACACCCAGGTACCCATTTTACTGATGGGGAACATAGACAACAGGTGTAAAGAAACACGCCCAATGTTTCTGCCCTGGCTGGGAATCGAACCCAGGCCCTCGCTGTGTGAAGCGAGAGCTTTAGCCACCAGACCACCAGAGCCACTATGTATGGTTCCTGCCTCCACTACGTCACTTTCTAGGCTATTCCACTTCCTGACAACTCTATGACTGAAGAAATACTTCCTAACATCCCTTTGACTCATAGGAGTCTTCAACTTCCAACTGTGACCCCTTGTTTCTGTGTCCCCTCTCTGGAACATCTTGTCTCTGTCCACCTTATCTATTCCTCGCAGTATTTTATATGTCGTTATCATGTCTCCCCTAACCCTCCTGTCCTCTAGTGTAGTCAGGCCGATTTCCCTTAACCTTTCTTCATAGGACAATCCCCTTAGCTCTGGGACTAGTCTTGTTGCAAACCTCTGCACTTTCTCTAATTTCCTGACGTGCTTGACCAGGTGTGGGTTCAAAACTGGTGCTGCATACTCCAGTATGGGCCTGACGTATATGGTGTACAGAGTCTTGAACGATTCCTTAGTGAGGTATTGGAACGCTATTTTTAGGTTTGCCAGCCACACATATGCTGCAGCAGTTATCTGATTGATGTGTGCCTCAGGAGATGTGCTCGGTATTATACTCACCCCAAGATCTTTTTTCTTGAGCGAGGTTTGCAGTCTTTGGCCACCTAGATTATACTCTGTCTGCGGTCTTCTTTGCCCTTCCCCGATCTTCATGACTTTACATTTGGAAGGGTTAAATTCAAGGAGCCAGTTACTGGACCAGGCTTGTAGCCTGTCCAGGTATCTTTGTAGTCCTGCCTGATCCTCGACTGATTTAATTCTTCTCATTAACTTCACATCATCTGCAAACAGGGACACTTCTGAGTCTATCCCTTCCGTTATGTCATTCACATATACCAAAAACAGTACAGGTCCTAGGACTGACCCCTGTGGAACCCCACTCGTCACAGGTGCCCACTCTGACACCTCGTCACGTACCACGACTCATTGTTGCCTCCCTGTCAGATATTCTCTGATCCATTGCAGTGCCTTTCCTGTTACGTGTGCCTGATGTGTGTGTGTGTGTGTGTGTGTGTGTGTGTGTGTGTGTGTGTGTGTGTGTGTGTGCATGAATAGGTGGTTTTCATGTATTTAGGTGATGGTGGGGTGTGTTAGTGAGATAACATGTTTTTTGATGATAGTGTTGAAAATGGTGGCTGAGTCTGCAGTTCTGGAGTTTTCAAGTAGGGAGTTCCAGATTTTAGGCCCTCTAATGTACATTGAACGTTTGTATAGATTTAGCCTGACACGGGGAATGTCATAGAAATTTTTGTCAAAGTTTTGGTTTTCAATCTTTACGCTTGCAGCCTGTCCAGATCCCTCTGTAGTTTTGCCTGGTCCTCGTCCGATTGAATTCTTCTCATCAACTTCACATCATCTGCAAACAGGGACACTTCGGAGTCTATTCCTTCCGTCATGTCGTTCACAAATACCAGAAACAGCACCGGTCTAAGGACTGATCCCTGTGGCACCCTGCTCGTTACAGGTGCCCACTCTGACACCTCGCCACGTACCATGACTCGCTGTTGTCTTCCGGACAGGTATTCCCTGCAGAGCCTTCCCTGTTATTCCTGCCTGGTCCTCCAGCTTTTGCACTAATCTCTTGTGTGGAACTGTGTCCAACGCCTTCTTGCAGTCCAAGAAAATGCAATCTACCCATCCCCCTCTCTCTCTTGTCTTACTGCCGTCACCCTGTCATAGAACTCCAGTAAGTTTGTAACGCAGGATTTCCCATCCCTGAAACCATGCCGTGTGTGTGCTCATGTTAGTTAGTTAGTTAGTTAGTTACCATTTTGTCCTAGGCACATGTAGATTAGACACTAGGCCTGTTGTATGTATGTATGTGTGTGTGTGTGTGTGTGTAACGAAATACTTCGAAATGTTTCGGCCCCGCCGGGAATTGAACCCGTGCATGTTGTGTGTGTGTGTGTGTGTGCTCATGTGTGTGTGTGTGTGAGTGTTAGTTACCATTTTGTCCTAGGCACATGTCGATTAGACACTAGGCCTGCTGCATATATATATGTATGTACTAACCTAATTGTACTCACCTAATTGTACTCACCTAATTGTGGTTGCAGGGGTCGAGACTCAGCTCCTGGCCCCACCTCTTCGCTGTCCGCTACTGGGTCTCTGCTCTCCCTGCTCCATGAGCTTTCTCATACCTCGTCTTAAAACTGTGTATGGTTCCTGCATCCACTATATCTTTCTCAAGACTATTCCACTTCCTGACTACTCTGTGGCTGAAGAAATGCTTCCTAACATCCCTTTGACTCATCTGAGTCTTCAGCTTCCAGTTGTGTCCCCTTGTTTCTGTGTTCCCTCTCTGGAACATCATGTCACTGTCTACCTTGTCGATTCCCCGCAGTATTTTGTATGTCGTTATCATGTCTCCTCTGACCCTTCTTTCCTCCAGTGTTGTTAGTCCTATTTCCCTCAACCTTTCTTCATAGGACAGACCCATGAGTTGTGGAACTAACCTAGTCGCAAACCTTTGCACTTTCTCTAGTTTCTTTACGTGCTTGACCAGGTGTGGGTTCCAGACTGGTGCTGCATATTCTAGTATGGGCCTGACGTACACGGTGTACAGTGTCTTGAACGATTCCTTGTTAAGGTAACGGAACGCTAATCTTAGGTTTGCCAGTCGCCCATATGCTGCCACAGTTATCTGGTTGATGTGTGCCTCCGGAGACGTGCTTGGCGTCATACTCACCCCAAGGTCTTTCTCCTTTGCCGAGGTTTGTAGCCTTTGTCCGCCTAGCCTGTACTCTGTCAGCGGTCTTCTTTGCCCTTCTCTGATGTTCATGACTTTGCATTTGGTGGGATTGAATTCGAGAAGCCAGTTGCTAGACCAGATGTCAAGCTTGTCCAGGTCTGTTTGAAGTCCTGCTTGGTCCTCCTCCGATGTGATTCTCCTCATTAATTTCACATCATCTGCAAACAGAGACACTTCTGAGTCTATCCTATCCGTCATGCAATTTACATATACCAAGAATAACACTGGTCCTAGGACTGACCCCTGCAGTACGCCGCTCGTCACAGGCGCCCACTGTGATACCTCATCACGCACGATGACCTGTTGTTGCCTCCCTGTGAGATATTCCCTGATCCATTCCAGTGCCCTTCCTGTTATACATGCTTGTTCTTCCAACTTCTTTACTAATCTCATGTGAGGAACTGTGATGAAGGCCTTCCTGTAGTCCAGGAAAATGGAATCAACCCACCCTTCTCTCTCTTGCCTTACCTCTGTTACTTTATCATAGAACTCTAGGAGGTTTGTTACACAGGATTTGCCTTCCCGGAATCCGTGCTGTCTGGTGTTTATTATCCTGTTCAGCTCGAGTTGCTCCTCCATTCTTTTCCTGATGATTTTCTCCAGGACTCTGCACACTATACATGTAAGTGACACCGGTCTATAGTTTAGTGCCTCTTTTCTGTCTCCTT
>WNWK01053122.1:0-11967 GCA_009830355.1 Cherax destructor
GCTAGCTCGCTATGGTTGTTCCCCTTTGCTCGCTATTGGGTTCAACGCTAGCTCGCTAGTGGTTGCCCAAAACCCCGGGGCTCCCAGTGGGCTGAAATTACCGCTAGTGGTTGTTGGCGCAGCCCCCAAGTGGGTTAAAACGCTAGCTGTAGTGGTTTTTACAACGCTAGCTCGCTATGGTTGCAAGACCGTAGTGGTTGTACAACGCTAGCTCCTAGTGGTTTGTTCAACCAGCCCCTATGGTTGTTACAACGCTGCCCCTAGTGGTTGTCCCGCAGCCCGTTTGGGGGTTGTCCGCGCCGTTAGTGGTTGTAAAGCTGCTCCCTGTGGTTGTTCAACGCTGGCTCAGGGGTTTGTACAACGCTGCTCGCTGTGGTTGTTACAACGCTAGCTCGCTGTGGTTGTCCAACGTGTCCTGGGTTGTTAAAAGCGCTCGCTGTGGTTTTTAAAACCCTGCTCGCTAGTGGTTGCCCAAAAGCTGCTCGCTGTGGTTGTCCCGTAGCTGCAGTGGTTGTAAACGCTGCTCCGAAAAGTGACAAATTGTTTCTGTAGTTGTGAAGGCGTCCTTTTGTTAAAAACCCTCTGGGGAAGGGCAGGTTTAGAACCTATGACAAGGCAGTTCTAAAACTAGCACCCCAGGTTCTCCCATCCCCGCATCCTATGAGGGTTAATAGTAATAGCAATGAGCCCCCGATTAATGGCCTGCATGTGTTGAACCTGCCGTCCCTGAGATGTTTACAGACGTAGATTGAGCGATTCCGGTCAATATTAATAACATTTAGACCATCATCTATGATACCTTGCACTAAAAGAAACCGAAGAATACCTTTTATGACCGAGGCACGATGTTGCTAGCAGTCAGCCAGTGAAAGAAAGACACTTGTGGGAGAGAGAGACGTATCACTAAAATGTATTTCCCTTTAAAGCAAAAAGAAAAAAGGCACAATACCTGATGGAAAAAACAAAAACTCTCACATAGAAAAATATTTTTGACGATGTTTGTGACTGTTTATGGTCAAGTCTTTAAAAAGTCGTTATAATTGACTTTTTCATGTGCAGGTTATTTTTTGAAGGAGTAGAAGACATTATGTTCAGAATCTTATTTTACTAATTTGGGAAAAAGACTTTTACTCACTGTTTATTCTCCAACATGTCTTGTCTTCAGTACCGACGAAAAATCGAAAAGTTTACGTTTTATTATCTTAACTCGATTGTCACTGGAGAGTCTTGAGTTAAAGAAATTTCATTCCTAGCACGTTTTCGTGAACTTATTGTTCACTGGTTATAACTTTAAGAACATTAAAAAAAACATTCTTTATTCGTTTCCAAAAACTTTTCAGAAAAATGTAAACAAAATTGACACGGAAAAGCCACACACTAGAGGACAGGGGGTTGGGAAGAAGATAACGCTAAAAATCCGAGAAAGATGGTAAGACTGAATGTTGTACTCGCTACCCAAGAACATACGGTGGTGTGGACGCCCCTGGCGGGCAAAACATCATGGGTTGACCCTGGCTAGTGCAGTGTAGTTATTGATCAATACCCCTTGTTTTTTTTTTTTTTATTAAATAATATATATATATATATATATATATATATATTATATATTTTATTTTTTTTTCAACAAAAATCGGCCCTCTCCCGAGCAGGGTGACCTAAAAAAAAAAAATCCCAAAAAAAATCTTTCATCATCATTCAACACTTTCACCACCCTTTTACAAAACCTTCTTTTCGGGCGCTCAGATACGACTGCTGAGAATAGTTCCTCCCAGGGCATATCCCAAACCCTCCTTTTAAATGCAGGCATTGTTTTCCCTTTCCAGGACTCAAGTCCAACTAAATAATTAACTGGTTTCCTGAATCTCTTCACAAAAAAGTTACCCTCTCCCTCCCAAAAGATCGTCATGTCCCAAAAAAATTCGCCCATTCCTCCTATCTAAAACCCCCCCACATGCTTGCTGGAAGTCCCAAACCCCTGCCCACAAAAACCCCTTTACCCCCCCCCTCCAACCTTTCTGGACGATCCCCCCCCCGCATTCCTTTCCCTACAGATTTTAAACCTTCCAAATCATTCATTTTATCCATTCTCTCTAAATGACCAAACCACCTCAACAACCCCCCTAAAATACTTTTTGTAACTCCCACCTTCTCCTAATTTCCACATTCCGGAATTTTTCATAATATTTACACCACACATTGCCCCAGACAGGCATCTCCCCTGCCCCAGCCCCTCCCCCTACATTTTAAAAGCTTCCCCCCATATAAGAGTGTTGGTACCACTATACTTTCGTTCATTCCCTTTTTTGCCCCATGGATAACGTTTTTTTCTCCCAAATCCTCAACCCCACTCATTTTTTCCTTCATCAATTCTATGGTTAACCTCATCCTTCATAAACCCATCCGCTGACATGTCAACTCCCAAATATCTGAAAACTTTTACTTCTTCCATAATCTCTCTCCAATGTATATCAAATTTTTCTTTTAATTAAATCGTTTGATACCCTCATCACCTTACTCTTTCTATGTTCACTTTCAACTTTCACCTTTACCCCTTTCCCCCAAACTCGCCCCTAACCTTGCAACTTTTCTTTAGCATCCCCCCATAAGCACAGTATGATCAGCAAAAGTAATGTGTCAACTCCCTTTTTGCATTTAATTCCCATAATTTAATCCCCCTCTCCCCAACCCCCTAGCATTTCTTTTTAAAACCCCCATCTATAAATATATTAAAAACCATGGTGACATTACACATCCCTGTCTAAGACCTATTTTTAGGGGGAAGTAATCCCCCTCCTCCCACCCCCTAACCTGACCTCCTATCCTCATAAAAACTCTTTACAGCATTCAGAAACCCCTTTACCTATTCCATACACTTGCAATATTTACATTGCCCCCCACCCACTCTATCATATCCTTTTCTAAATCCATAAATGCAATGAAAACTTCTCTACCTTTTCTAAATACTTTTCCCTATAGGGTTACTGTAAACACTTGATCTAAAACCCCCCTACCCACTTAAAGCCTCCTTGCTCATCTGCAATCCTACTCTGTTTTACCTCTAATTCTTTCAATAATAACCCTCCCATATACTTTACCTGGAATACCAGTAAACTTTTTCCCCCTATAATTTTTACCCTTTTATCCCCTTCCTTTATTAAAGGAACTATACATCTCTCTGCCAACCCCTAGGTCCCTTTCCCCCTCTTTCTACATTTAAAAAAAAAATACCAACCACCCAGCACTATACCCTCCATGCTTTTAAATTTCTGTCATGTCCCGTCATTTCCCAGCTGCTTTACCCCTTTTCATTCTACGTAATGCCTCACGCACCTCCCCCACACTCCCTCCTCTTCTTCACCCTAAACGATTTTACCTCCCCGCCAGTACTAAATTTCCCCCTTTTTTTCATCGACATTTAAAAGTTCCCCAAAATATTCCCGCCATCTACCCAATACCTCCGCTCCCCATCTACTAATCCCCACTCTGTTTTTAACTGACAAACCATTCGTTCCTAGGCTTTCTTACCTTGTTTATCTCCTCCAAATTTTTCTTGTTTTCAGCAAATTTCTTGACAGAGCCCTCCCCTTCTTTCATCCGCTCTTCTTTTTCCCTCCCACTCTCTTCACCTTTCTTTTTCTCTCCATATACTCTGTCTTTATTTATCCTTTTTTTTATAAAAAATGTTTATTTTTAAAAACCTTTTTCCACTAGTTTTTGGTTTCCCCCCTTTTTTAACCCCCGGCCCCCCCAAAATTTCCCCCTCCCCCCAACTTTTTTCCCTTTAGCATTAAAACCCCAATCCAATTATCTCTCACTTTTTTAAAAACCCCCCCACACTCCTCAACTTTTCCCCAAAATTTTTCTTTTTTCCTTCTCTCTTCCGGGTTGTAAAATTTCCCTTAACCCCTTTTTAAACCCCCAAACCCTTTTTTTTCCCCTAACCCGTTTATCTTTATATTCTTTTTTACCTCTATCTATTTTTCAACATTATTGTCTTTTCCTTTTTAGCTCTAATTTTTTAAAACCCCCTGACCAAATCCCTTTTATTTCTCCCCTAAACTCTCCAAACCCTCTTTGGGGGCCCGGACATCCAGCTTCTTTTTTTTTCATACATCACAATCATTCTTTCTTATCATTCGAAACATCCCGCCCTTCAAAATCCCCCTTTGAGGTTTTTCTTTTTTTTGAAACTATACAGGGAAAAGGGGGTTCTTTTTTTCCCCGGGATTTTAGTTGACTTTTCCAAACCTGGCTTGGAGGGAAAAATTCTTTTCCCCCTTTCCCCCCTGGATATGAAAGGAAAAAATAAGAACAAGAACTAAAAAAAAAAATCAAAAAAAAAATCAGATGAGTTTTATACATAAACTGTACATGTTTGCGAAAGCGTGCCCTAAGTGTAAGTAAAGTAGGAAGCTATTTGAAATCTTGCATTTTTATAAGAAAAAAAAAAGGGCCCCAGCAATCCAACCATCTTTAAAAAACAAATACGGGCTTTCTTTTTACACCCCATTGGAAGGTTCCCCTCCCCGGTGGTTGCTGACTAAACCTACTCCTATATATAAATCCCTTAAAATATTAAAAATAATATATATATATATATATATATATATATATATATATATATATATATATATATATATATATATATATATATATATATATATATTTTATATATATATTTTATATATATATTTCATGTCATATTCGTTAATAATTAACCAAATCGTCTGATTTTTTTTTTATAATAAGTGTGACTCTAGTATACCCTGTATAAGTAAAATAACGTGTGCAAAAATCATTCGAAATATAGAGAAAAAAAAAAAGGGGTTATTAAAGCTTAAATTTGAAAAAAAAAAAATTTTGGTTTCTAGGAAAAATCGAAAAACATAAATTTCCGTAAAAAAACTGGGGCCCCCAAGTGTTCCCCTTTTGGGTTCTTATTCTGCTTGTGCCTCTTGGCTGGGTCCTCTTCAATTCTGAATTGGGTCTTGGGTTTTGTGGGCAAAAACTAATTGGTATCCATATCTCCCCATTAATTATGGGTACTCTTCAAAAAATCCCATTAAAAATGCAAATTTGCCAATAATTTTTAATAAAAGCTAAAAAACAGAGATATATAATTTTTTTTTCAATTTTATTAGAATATAATTTTTTTTTTTTTTTCAGTCCGGTTGGCTACATTGCGCTGCGCGCTCGGGGGCGTGTGTTTTTGTGTGTTTTGGGGGCCCCCAGGGTGATAAACAAGGGGTAGGAAATGGTAGTGGGGGGAGCTGACACTATTTAATATTATGAAGTTTTTGGTCGGCCCCAAAAAAGGGCTAGTCCCCTCAGGATGGGGTTTTCTCTTTCTCCCCTCCCCCGATTTGTTTAATGGCTAGTTTTTAATTTAAAGGGTGATCAAACACAGGTATTTTCTGAGGGAAAAAAAGGAGGACTGCCAGCTTGTTTAGATTCCCTTAAAACAGTCAAAAAATTTTAAAAAAAAAAGGTATAACCCGATGTTTACTCTTTTGAGTCATTAAAAATTTTTTATCCATCAATATTATTTACATTTTACAGTATTTGTAAATAAGCCTGGGGGGGGGGGGGGGGAAAGAGGGGGAGAGGGGGGGGGAAAAAAGAATACTCTCACTATTTTTTTTCAGAAAGGGCAGAAAATTTTGTATGTGTTAGTCTGGGAAAAGCCCCTTAAAAATATTAAACTTGATTAGTTTATCAGGAAGCTAGTCTCCAAATGCCCCCCACTCTGAATAGTTGTGTGCCCCTCCTGGGGAAGGTATATGTGTGAGTGTGTGTGTGTGTGCTTGTGGTTTTTAAAACAAGTCTGTGTGTGTGTTATGTGTATGCCTCTCACCTATTTCGTGGTTAAAAGGGGTCGAGCCCCGGGTCCTGGGTTGTTGTATTTACTCACTTTTTTTCCCCACCCTTTTCCCTTTTCCCCTTCCCAATTTTCTGCATAATATTTTCACCCACATTGCCCTTAGACGGACATCTCCATGCCTCCAGCCTCCTCCCGCTGCACATTTGAACCATGCTTCACACCCATAAAGGTTTGGTCCACTATACTTTGTCATTCCTTTTTGCCTCCATGGATAACGTTTTTGTCTTTACAGATACCTCAAGCACCACTCACCTTTTTCCTTCATCAATTCTATGGTTAACCTCATCCTTCAAAACCCATCCCCTGACACGTCAACTCCCAAATATCTAAAAAATTTACTTTTATAATCCCCCTCTCCAATGTGATATCCAATTTTTCTTTATTTAAATCGTTTGATACCCTCATCCCCTTCTCTTATCTATGTTCCTTTTAACTTTCTCCTTTACACCTCTCCCAAACTGTCCCTAACCCTTTTCAACTTTCTTTAGAATCTCCATAAGCACAGTATCATGACCCAAAAAAAAAAAATCCCCAAAAAAAAAACTTTCATCATATTCAACACTTTCACCACACCTACATAATCACTGCTTTGCGAGGGCGTTTAAAAGCTGGAATAGTCCCTCCCAGCTGTCACTATCCCAGACCCTCCTTTTAAAATGCAGGATTGTATTTCCCATTTTCCAGGACTCAAGTCCAACTAAATCAATTAACTGGTTTCCTGAATCCCTTCACAAAATGTTACCCCGCTCACACTCCAACAGATCGTCATGTCCCAAAACCATTGTCTCCATTCACTCCTATCTAACACGCTCACACATGCTTGCTGGAAGTCCAAGCCCTCGCCCACAAACCTCCTTTACCCCTCCCTCCAACCTTTTCAGGAGACCCTACCCGCCTTCCTTTTCCCCACAGTTTACGCTCCAAGTCATTCTACTTTGATCCATTCTCTTAAATGACCAAACCACCCCAACAACCCTCTTCAGCCCTCTGACAAATACTTTTATAACTCACACCTTCTCCTAATTTCACATTCCGAATTTTCTGCATAATATTTACACCACACATTGCCCTTAGACAGGACATCTCCACTGCCTCCAGCCTCCTCCTCGCTGCAGCATTTGCAACCATGCTTCACACCCATATAAGGTGTTGGTACCACTATACTTTCGTACATTCCTTCTTTGCCTCCATGGATAACGTTTTTGTCTTCACAGATACCTCAACGCACCACTCACCTTTTTCCTTCATCAATTCTATGGTTAACCTCATCCTTCAAAACCCATCGCTGACACGTCAACTCCCAAATATCTGAAAACATTTACTTTTCCATAATCCTCTCTCCAATGTGATATCCAATTTTTCTTTATTTAAATCGTTTGATACCCTCATCACCTTACTCTTATCTATGTTCACTTTTAACTTTCTACCTTTACACACTCTCCCAAACTCGTCCACTAACCTTTGCAACTTTTCTTTAGAATCTCCATAAGCACAGTATCATCAGCAAAAGTAACTGTGTCAACTCCCATTTTGCATTTAATTCTCCATAATTTAATCCCACCCTCCCCAACACCCAGCATTTACTTTTTACAACCCCACTATAAAAATTTTTAAACAACCAGGGGCATTCACACCCCCGCTGACCTCTTTTACCGGGATTCTCCCTTTACACACCCTAACCTACCTACTTCCCCAAAAAACTTTTTACAGCCTTTTAGTAACTTACTTATTCCCAAAATTCAAATTTGCCACATTGTTCCCCCTATTTTATCATATGCCCTTTTCTAAATCCAAAATGCAAAAAAATTTTCCACTTTATCTAAAATGTTCCCTATATTTACGAAACACTTGATCCACATCCCCCACCCACTTAAAAACCTCCTTTCTCATCTGAATCCTACTCCTGTCTTACCTCTAATTCTTTCTAATAACCCCCCATACACTTACCCTTTTTTAAAATATTCCCCAAATTTTTTCACTTTTTATCCCCTTCCTTTTATAAAAAACATAATGCCTCTGCCAATCCCAGGTACCTTTTTCCCTTTTCATACATTTTTTAAACAAAAAAAAACCACTCCACATATCCCCGTTTTTAAATTTTGTTTGATCCTTTATTCCCGCTGCTTTTCCCCTTTCATTCAGTAAGCCCCAATCCCCCCACTTTACATCCTGTCTTCTTCATTAAAAGATGTTGTACCTCCCCGGGCCCCTACATGAAATTTCCGCCTCCTTTTTCATCGACATTTAAAAGTTCCTCAAAAAAATTTCCCCCCATCTACCCCAAAACCCCCAGCTCCCCCCTCTACAACCCCACCTGTTTTTTAAATGACAAATCATTCGTTCCCAGGTTTACCTTGTTTATTCACTCCAAAATTTTTTTTTGTTTTTAGAAAATTTTTGAAGAGCCCCCCCATTCTTTCTCCCTTTTCTTTTTTTCACCCCTCACCACTTCTTTACCTTTTTTACTCTCCAAAAAAAAAAAAAAAAAAAAAAAAAAAAAAAAAAAAAAAAAAAAAAAAAAAAAAAAAAAAAAAAAAAAAAAAAAAAAAAAAAAAAAAAAAAAAAAAAAAAAAAAAAAAAAAAAAAAAAAAAAAAAAAAAAAAAACCCCCCCCCCCCCCCCCCCCCCCCCCCCCCCCCCCCCCCCCCCCCCCCCCCCCCCCCCCCCCCCCCCCCCCCCCCCCCCCCCCCCCCCCCCCCCCCCCCCCCCCCCCCCCCCCCCCCCCCCCCCCCCCCCCCCCCCCCCCCCCCCCCCCCCCCCCCCCCCCCCCCCCCCCCCTTTTTTTTACCCCATAACCAATTTATACATTTATATTCCCCCCTTTTTTCCTGCCATAACTGATTTTTCAACATTACCACTTTCTTTTGCTCTAACCTTTTGAAACCCCTGACCCAACCCCTTTTTTTCTCCCCACTGAAACTCTCCTACCCTTCACTTTTTTCTCACTTAAAGCCAGGGCACCAGCTTTTTTCATTTTATAACATTTACAATTTCTTTTTTATTTTCCACAACTTAACCCAAATTTAAAATCCCACTTTTACGGTTTTCTTTTTTTTGGGCTGCTTGCCGCGGGTTAAACCCCACCGAAACCTGAAATTAACAAATATTCCAATATCAGATAATTTAGCAGAGCCACCATCAAGAAAAAAAGACACTGGTTCATGCAGGTTGAGAGGCAGCCGCTCGGAGATCATCAGGAATAATTGAACCGTCTCCTCAGCATCCTAAAGCTTCCTCAGGCCTTTAAAGTCTCGGGTCTAATTTGATTTTTACCTTGAACGGGCAGCCACAGCAGGTGAACACGCTCGACTGACCCTCTTAACATCCTCCGACACAAATATGCACTTATTTATTCCTAGAATACTATAAATAATATATATATATATATATATATATATATATATATATATATATATATATATATATATATATATTTTTGTGTGTGTGTGTGTGTTGGGGTGTGTGCGTGTTTTGTGTGTGTGTGTGTGTGTGTGTGTGTGTGTGTGTGTGTTAATTAGTTACCATTTTGTCCTAGGCACATGTCGACTAGACACTAGACCTGTTGTACATCATGCGTGTTTGTGTACGTGTATGTATGTGTACGTGTATGTGTGTGTGTATGTGTGTGTTTATTTTGTGTGTGTGTGTGTGTGTGTGTGTGTGTTTTGTGTGTATTTTGTGTGTGTCGAAAATATTAACAAACTGATACCGATGAAATAGTTCCATATGAAGAGCAAATAGATGTAAGAACAGGTCCTATTTACACTAAATATGATCCCATGATCAGTAATTTAAAGACACTGAAGAATAAACAGATTCTTTGCTCATAATACCTTTATAAAAATTCTGACTGTGAAGATTTACTTTGTAATTCTTCTATGTATATTTGGCAGTGCATTTACACCTCTTCCATAATATAAATTGTGTTTGACCGCGTGTTCAAGAGACATCTTGAGAGAAAACAACACAACATCAAACCTAACATTAACTAGTAAAGAATAAAACTTCAGTATAATCTATTGAAACCCGTTGGTTGAAATCTATAATTTTTTTTAAGGATGAACAGTATTGTCAAGAATGTCGAGTTGGGTGAGGAGGAAATTATTATAGATTGGCGCCAAAAGGATCTACCTGAAAAGTAGATCGTCAAAGAAATTCAAGTACACAAAATATTGCAAGTAATCGATATAAAATGAATATAATAATAATTTCTACAACGTATGTGTGGCTTTTAATCATCGGTTCTGTGGAGTCATTTTATCAGAAAAATCATGTTCGAATATTAGAAAATATAATGTACGTTCTGAATGCAAATATTTATGTTAGTCGATATTTAGAATTTTCTTGATAGGATTTTTGAAAAGGTTTTTTTTACAGGTTAAAAGTTGTTTTTTCCCCACCTCCTTTCAGTGCCGGCGACTGTGGTGTGACCCACCACAGGGACAGAGGAAACAAGTGTTAGGCAAACATGTCAAGCGTTTTCATTTGTGCCAGGGTTAAACCCGGGGGCCCTCGATTGTGAATGAAAGGCTTTACCACTGCTGATCATCCTTGTTTCAAACTCTACTTATCGCACTGAAATTAGCTACCCTTCAGAAAATTGGAAGTTTGAAACTGATACAATTCGTCTTTTATAGAATTGTCAGATTTAAAGACAAGGTTTGCAGTTTTCAAAATCTATATTGCAGCCGTAGACAGGAACATGACAGAACACAGCACTGCTGTCACTGACTGTTCTGGTCTCTCTTTTGAAAGATTAAGAATTCACAAGTTTTAAGTGTTGATTGTGTTACTGTATCTGCGTCTTATATTTATGCTCATTTTTAGACACCAGAGCAAGATTTTCGGGCAGCAAAATGCCGCGTTTAACAAAGTACTATGGGTCATGCAGATCACTGAAAATGACATAATTTAGATGTTTCATCATCTATTTATCTTGATGGGTAAGAAACATGTGCAACAGTTGTTACTGGGTATCTTTATTGTTGAAACGTCTCGTCTACACAGTGGGCTTCTCCCAGTCAAATACAGAGACCGCAGATGTAGTAGTGATATGATGATGATGTACTATATTTATATTGTGGGAAAGAAGCCTGGCTGGGGCGAAGAGTTTCTGTTTCGAGATTAGCTGTCGGAGGATCAGGGCCCCCACTGTTCCTCGCGCTGAATGATAGTTTAGTGCTCTGGATAAATGTTATGTACATAATAGTAATATATTGTGCCTTTGAAACATAATTTTACTTGTTAGTCGTGATACAAGAAGCAGAATGTGTTGGTAAGGTTAGGTAGGAAGGTTCGCCAGGGCCGGACAGGTGTTTCCGCCGCGGTCTTAGTCAGATGATGACCCGCCGGACACACAACCTTGTATTACTCTAATATTACCATCACATTCGTCAGTTTTAAGGTTTTCTTCAGTGTCTCATTCGTTTTTTTAAATTTTTTTCCTGATTATAATATATCGAATTTCACATATGTTTTATTGTCCAAAGAATAAAAAAACAAAAAATACAGAGGTCTGTGGCAATAATGTATTTCCACAGTATATTTTCATGGATTTGCATTTACAATACTGCTTCATTTCACAAGCTCATTTTGATGTCAGATTTTTTTATACAGTCCAGACTCCCGTATACCAGTACCTCTATGTTAGTTATAATGAATGAGATGAAGAAGAGGACTGGCAAATTTTGGGAAGAGTTCATTGAAGAGACGGGTTTGACCTGGATTGACTTCTCAGTCCTTTCCACCGTCAAACAATTACTGAGAACCTTAGCCTCAGGAAATACTCCTCCATAAATGGCCTTCAGTAAAAACTTATCTAGTCTCCAATATCTCTACTCTTTATTTCGTCTCATGCATGTCTTCCCCTCATTGTTATCTAGCCTCCAGCATCTTTCTTTCCCCCTCTTTATGTAACCTTCAGTATTTTCTTTCCCCCTCCTTACGTAACCTCCGGCATCTCTCGCTTTCTTTTGCATCAGACGCATCAGAGAAGTCAGATGCTTGAAGTGTTTCTGAATATGCAGGAATGCGGAAGTTTGAGAGATATTAGTCGACGGTGAAGGGAAACTGTTACCACCGTCTTAG